>PVJX010012654.1:0-41761 GCA_004027295.1 Dolichotis patagonum
ACCATACTGACTTTATCACTGTAGCTTTGTAGTATAATTTTAAGTCGGGGATTGTGATGCCTCCTGCCTTGCCTTTGTTGCTTAGAATTGCCTTTGCTATTCTAGGTCTCTTCTGGTTCCAGATGAATTTTAGGAGTGATTTCTCTAGATCTATGAAGTATGTTAGTGGTATTTTGATTGGGATGGCATTGAATCTGTAGAGTAATTTTGGGAGAATGTTGGCACAGAATATTAAAACTGGGTAAAATCCCAAACTCAATGCCTGAAGCCCAATCAGTGAAGATGAATTGCCCAAGACCATGCAGTAAAAGCGTGAGCACTGGTAGAACTCCTGGTACGTTAGTGCCAGCTCTCCAGTTTGTGCCAGGATAAACACATCTGCCCATGTTCCTTTGCATTGTTTCCTAGAAGGCGTCATCATTCTCAAGGGTGGGACAATTCCGATCAAAGGAGAAGGCGATAAATACAACATAATTATAAAACTAGAAAAGGTTGTGTTTGTTTCATTTGCTATTCCAACTGATCATAGCTTTACTTTCTTTCTTAAAGAATTTAAAACACTTTCACTCTTTTGAGTGTACGAAAGTAGATGTTTGTGTCTATATGTAAATAAACAATGAAACCCCCCCTTAGTTGTATGTCACACACAAAAAACCAAGGCTACATAAGTAAAAACAGACAAAATAAACTAACTCCAAAATTAAAAACTTTTGATGTATAGCATCAAAATATATAATCAAAAAATGAAAAGGTCATTTGTGGAATGGAAAATATGTTTGTAAGCACATAGCTAATGAATAATTAATGCCCAGAATACATAAAGGAAAGTCAACCAAACCTCAACTTACACAATAAAGAGCTTGATGGATGTTTCTTGATAAAAGACATCTAAATAATAATTTTATGAAAATAGCCTCAACACCACTAATAATATGGAATGCAAATCAAAACCATGATGTCACCTCAGACTATTAGGGTGACTACTGTTAAAAATAAACAGAAAATAACACACAAGGGTGAGGATGCAGAGAAATAGGAGCCCTTAAACAGAGACTTGGAGGAAGGTAAAATGGTACAGATTCAAAAATTACATAGTTTCCTCAAAATATTGAGAACAAAATTTTCAGATGACTCAGAAATTGCACTTCTTGTCTTATTTGCAAAATAATCAAAAGTAACATTTTGAAGAGATGTTTGCCATCCCACTGTGACTCATAATCAACATGGCGAGCTTGACTGGATTAAGAGGCACCTAAAAGATCAGTGAAATACATGCCCAGGTTCAGCTGGGAGGGTCACAGAGGAGTGACTGTGGGAGCTATGCCTGGTCTTTGACCCACTTCTTCTCTGATGTTCATGGCATCATCACTAACAAATAGCCAAAATGTGAAGAAATTCAACTGCAGAATGAATGGAGAAAGAAAATGTGGTATATGCACACGATGGAAAATTATCCATCCTTTAGAAGAAACATCCTTCGGAATTTTATGCTAAAAGAAATAAAAGTCTTTTATGCTAAAAGAAACAAAAGTCCTGACTGACATTATTTATAGGAGGTAACTAAAATAAGCACTCACAGAAGCAAAAAAGTAGTGGTTGTCACAGGCAGGTAAGAAGGAGGAGACAAAGGGGAGTCTTTGTTTCATGGGCACAGAGACAGATGGGCTAAGAGTAGGGAGAGGAAAGGAAGCTGAGACAGGAATAAAGGTTGAGGGAGAGCCATGTAGGCTTCTGAGCGAGGTACCCCAAAACACTCTCTTCCTCTGTGTCCACAACGGTCTTATGCCATAGACACATGATCTCCGTCTTCTAAACAAGTAAACCAGAAATCAAACACATTGAGGATGCATCCAAAAATTATCACATTAGAAATGACAGACCTGGAATTCAAACTCAGATCAGTTTGACATTTGCTTCCAAAATTTTCAATAAATCCCTTTCCCTGATTCTTTACACTGTTACTAAAGATACTATGTCTTAAGCACCCAAGGAAGATGAGGGTGGGTGGAATTTTAAATAAGGTGGTTAACAGAGTCCTGACTGAGGCAGGTAGAATAAGGACCCCTACAGATACCCACACCCTAATCCTCAGAGTCTGTGAGTAAGCTCTGTGCCAGCGCCAAGTGGAGTCAGGCTGCAGAGCGATTAAGGATGCTTCCCAGGCAACCTCAAAGTGGAGAATATGGAGGATTGCAGAGCCACGGCCCATCTTAGCATCCTGCAGGGTGGAAACAAAGTGTGAGGCAGGAAAAACCTAACGTCAGAGCTATGTTATATGAGGAAGAAAACCACAAAATAGACATTTTCTATTCCATCTCCTCTCTCTTCCCTCTCAGTATAGCACTTCTGACACCAAATGTGTGTGCAAGGGGTTGCACACATACCAGACAATTCTTTCACAGATTCCCTGGCAGCTCTCAGCTGCACATCATCTAATTCAGCTGGATTCTTACACTTTCTACCTAGAGAGAGCCTCAGATTCCACAGGTTGAGGACTCAGTCTACAAGCATGCTCCTTTCTCTACATGCCAGTTGCAAGTCAAAGCTGTCACCTGTGCTACCGGCTAGCCATGTATAAATCAGTGTGCCGGGAAACTACCCAGGAGGGGAATAGCTGGGTTGAGTGGAGCTTCCACTCCTAGTCTTCTGAGAATTCTCCATACTGATTTCCATAGTGGTTGCACCAGTCTACACTCCCCCCAACAGTGGAGCAATGTTCCTTTTTCCCCACAGCCTCACCAACATTTGTTCTCGGTTGATTTCTTGATGGCAGCTATTCTTTCAGGAGTGAAATGAAATCTCCATGTTGTTTTAATTTGCATTTCTCAAATGACCAGTAATGGTGAACATTTCTTCATGTATTTATTTGCCATTTGTATATCTTTATCTGAGAACTGTGTGTTCATCTCAGATGCCCGTTTTTGGAGAGGGTCTTTGAATTTGGGGGGCTTGATGTTTTTCAATTCTTTATATATTCTTGATATAAGTCCTTTGTCTGAGGGGTTGCTGGCTAAGATTCTTTCACATTCTGTGGGTTTTCTTTTCACTCTGTTGATTTCTTTGGAAGTGCAGAACCTTTTCAATAATATGAGATCCCAGTTGTTGATTCTCTGAAGCATTTCCTGTGCAGTTTGCATTTTGTTCATGAATTCTCTGCCTACCCCTATGTCTCCAAGACTTCTAATAGACTTAGTGTTTCTGTTTTAATGTGTAGGGCTTTGATCCATTTAGACTTTAGTTTTGTGCATGGTGATAGGCACGGATCTAGTTTCAGTCTTCTGCATGTGGAGAGCCAATTTTTCCAACACCATTTATTAAAGAGGCTACCTTTCTGCCGGTGAACATGTTTAGCCCAAATATCAGGTGACTGAGTGCCTTTGTACTTACACTTGCATCTTCTATTCTGTTCCATTGGTCCTCAGGTCTATTTCTTTGCCAGTACCATGCTGATTTTATCACTGTGGCTTTGTAGTACAGTTTCAAGTCAAGAATTGAGTTGCCTCCTGCCTTCCTTTCTTGCCCAGAATTGCCTTTGCCATTCTAGGTTTCTTCTGTTTCCAGATGAATTTTAGGAGTGTTTTCTCTAGATCTGTGAGGTACGTTAATGGTATTTTGATTAGGATTGCATTAAATCTATATAACACTTTTGGGATTATGGCCATTTTCACAATGTTGGTTCTTCCTAGCCAAGAGCATGGAACATCCTTCCATTTTCTAATATCCTCTTCAATCTCCTTTTTTTAGCATAGTACAATTTTCAGCATATAGGTCTTTTACATTCTTAGATTGATTCCTAAGTATTTCATTTTTTTAGAAGTTATTGTGAAGGGCAATATTTCCATTATTTCTTTCTCGGTGAGTTTCTTGTTTGTGTACAGGAATGCTACTGATTTTTGAGCCTTGACTTTGTAGGCAGCTACACTGCTGAATTTGTTTATTTCCTTTAGTAGTCTTTTAATGGAGTTTTTAGGGACTTCTATATAAAGTATCATGTCATCTGCAAATAGTGATAATTTAACTTCTTCCTTTCCTATCTTTATTCCTTTTATTTCTCTCTCTTGTCTGATTGCCCTGGCTAGTGTTTCCAGAACTATATTGAAGAAGAGTGTTGATGGTGGACATCCTTGTCTTGTTTCTGATTTTAAAGTGAAAGCTTTCAGTTTTTGTCCATTTAGTATAATATTGGCTGTTGGTTTGTCATAGATGGCCTTTTTAAGGTTGAGGTAGACACCATGCATTCCAAGTTTCTGAAGGGTTTGTATCATAAACATGTGTTGGACTTTATCAAAAGCTTTTTCTGCATCTATTGAGATGACCATGTGTTTTATGTTTTTGGCTATGTTGATATGATGTATCACATTTATTGATTTGTATATATTACAGTGATATATGTGCACCCATGTTCATAGCAGCACAATTTGTAATAGCTAAATCTTGGAAACAACCAAGATGTCCATCAACTGCAGAGTGGATGAAGAAGATGTGGTATTTTTGTACAATAGGATATTACTCAGCTATGAAGAAGGATGATCTTGAGGCCTTCATAGGTAAATGGAGACAGCTTGACACTATCCTCATTAGTGAAATAAGTAAGAATCATATTTATAAATATCGCATTGTGTCTCTAGTGTAAAGAGTAATAAGAAATGCAGGAGTAATAAAATCCAAAATGTGTAATTGCTACTATAAAAAAGAGGAAAACATGTATGTTTAAGTGTGTAAGATGAATGACCATATTACTGTTTTTGTTAGATCATGGAGCAGAGCTGTTAATAGTCTCATTGTTTGAGTGTGTACTTTCTATGTTTTAATTTTGTAACTTGAACAACTATTTCCTAAATGACAGTATAAAAGTTATCAAGTAATGATGTTTCTAGTGGTTTTTTTGTTCTTTTCTTTTTTTCCTTGAAATTCTGTATTGTTGCTACCCTTTTTTCTGTTTTGTTTTGGCTTGGTTTGTTTTCCCTTTAAATAAAAATTAAAAAAAATCAGTGTCCCCATGATCCCCTTCCCAGGTTTGATTAATTTGCTAAACAGCATCATAGAACTCAGGGAAACACTTGACTTACATTTATTGACTTACTGTGTCAGTAAAGGGTTTCATAAAAGAGGAGATGAACATCCAGATGAAAAGATACATAAGGTGAGGCTTGGAATGACCCCAAACACAGATGCTTTTGTCCCCATGGGGTTATACTGTACCACCCTTCCAGGACCTGTGTGTTTACCAACTCAGAAGCTCCCTGCACCACCTAGTTCAGCAGTTGTCTTGAAGGTTGCAAAATGCAGACATGGTCCATCATTACCTCCATTTCCAGCCCCTCCCCCTTCTCTAGAGAACGGGAGGTCAGGGTGGATGCTCCAAGCTTCCAAGTATGGTCTGGTGATTGTGGTGACCAGCCTTACCCAGGACCCACCATAAGTCACCCTATTAGAACAACAGACACTCCTAGAGCTTAGAAATTCCCAGTGAATCAGCAGCTCTGGATCAGATGCTCCTATCATTAGGAAAATTATGAAGGTCTTATGTGCTCTGTGCCCAAGAACTGAGGCCAAAGACAAAATATTACAATCACAGGGCCTTGTAGTATCCTTATTACTCAGGAAATAATGAAAATTTCAGGATCTCCGTGTACAGGACTGGAAGTATATAAAATTTTCCCTTTATCTCATAACTAGCTATTAGTGACTTTGAAGATGAAGGGGACCACAATCTAAGGCATGCAGTAGTCTTCAAAAGCTGGCAAAGATGGGGAGTGGATTCTCCCCCCCCCCCGGTCCTCTAAGAAGGAACATAACCCTCCTCACAACTTCAAATTACCCAGTGAAGCCCACAGGAGACTTCTGGCCTTCAGATCAACTTTTTATGATTCCACTATCTTTCTAGTAATTTGTTATAATAGCCAGAAAAAGTACAGGTTTACTTCTTTTTATTAACATGGCTTTTCTTTTTTTACTATTTTCCTGTACTGTTTTTTAAAAGAAGTGTTAAGAATACTCTGCATTTTGCAAGGTAGGGGTTGCTAATTTTTTCTTTCTTTCTTAATTGGTCTTTTGCAAAAGAAGTATGCATCAGGACCATCAGGAAGAAAGACCCCCCTGGATCTAGAGAGCATTTGAGTATCATTTGTGCAAAGGTGAGAACCAGGTCTCACAAAAGACAAAATTGTGCCTCAGGACTTCACAGGCAACAGCTGCTCCTGGCTGCAAACATTTTGGAAAGATCATTGAAATCCTGTTTATCTTGATTGACGGAAGCATAAAATCTGCCTCCAGGTTTCCAGAGGGATCAGGACGGGAACTGTATCTACTCTCTTCTGGCTGTTGGGTGCGCAACATCTCCTTTGGTCTCATTGTAACTGTATTAGTTGGCATTGTTATTCTTCATGTAACATCAGGAAAATTAAAGCTGTTTATGACTTTTAAAAGCTCAGTTTTCTGCCAGGTGACCGAGCACAGATTTAAACCAGTTGTTATATTAGAAACAATACATGATTTTAAGTTTTTCTTTCACCCCTTTTTAGGGAGTCGCAGACCATTCTGAGAATAGTGAAAGCAATAACTTTTTTTTTTTTGCCAGAAAAATGCACTCACAACCACAAGCGCATAGACATAAAAATGTGCTCACACATTTGCATGCAGTCCGCAGGGATCTCCTTGGTCCCAGGAAGCTTACATACAGGTTAAAGACCATGCAAATGGGTTCCTGTTTGCCAGAGTGTGGTCCATGATGGCCAGGCAGATGCTTATGTGGCAGCTCCATGCTCTGTTCTTCACTCTATGCAAGACCTGAAGAAACTATTTAACTTCTCAGTGCCTCGTTTTCCTCACTTATGAAGCAGGGATAGTAGTAGACCAGACACCCTGGAGTTGCGGTGGAAATTGGAAAGTTCTTACACAAGAAGTGTTTAGAAGAATAAATGTGCAATAGTAAGTATTTAGTAAAAGTTTTCTATTATCAGTGATGTCAACTCACGAGCTCTAGAGTTGGGCAATACCTTTTCAAGGATAACTTTAGTATGACAGATGTAGCAGAAGAAAAGTCGAAAGCATCAGTAACTATAATACTTGGGGAAGAAAAATCCACATCTTAGACAGTGCAACTGCCATTTTTACAGCTATAGATGGTGTGAGGGCCAGGGTCAGGGGAAACTAAGAAATGAATGCATTTTTATCCATGCCAAAACATTTCATGACACTTGTCTCCAGAGAACCAGGATGCTGAGAGAGACAAAGATTAGACAAAAATCATCAGAAACTCATGACTTCAAAGGAGAAACATTTCAGAATGCCCACAAATTAATGATGAAAGAACATTATTGTGGTGGCCCTTTGGGATACAATAGGAAGCCTCCTGTGCTTTCCTTTATCAGCAAAAGATAGAAGGGTATTTTGATCAGCTGGGGGAAAAGAGAGTTTGGCAGTCATACACTATGCAAACCCACCTAGCCTCTTCTGTGGGAGCATAGTGCTAAGTGTCCATCAAGGCAAATAAATTTAAATAAGAGTAACCATGGCAATAAGAGGACAATATGGAAGAAAAGAGAAGCCTGTATGCCACCAGTTTCCTCATTTAAACAGTTTATCTGACATATCCAGACCTGGTTTCCACATGTAAAATATATCTTCATCCCTTCTAGAAGTGTTGATTTATTAGTTCAACCAAGAATTGCTAGAATAGATTTTCCCCTAAATAATATGCATAATTATTTTCATTATCTCTTGCTTCCTAGATCTCATCCTTCTTTCATTTCAAATTCAGAAAACACATATTTATTCCAGGAAGCCTCTCTTTTCACCTGATGTGTTCACTTAAGAAAGCATTATACTTCCCGAAGCTCTAGGTCAATGACACCAAAATGACCCTCTGACACAGTCCTTCATGAGGACAACCAAACATTTTCCTGGAAGTGACTGTCTCCCAAACACACTTATTTCCTCACGTTATTTACTTGTGGCCCAGGTGCTCACATGCAAACCCCCAGCAAAGTAAAAGAATAACACATCTTTCCTGACTTCCATCAGTGTTTAGTTTGGTTGCACAATTAGCAACATAAAGCTGGAAAGTGAACTTATAATTCTAGAATAAATTTCAAGACTAAAATACAATTCTCTGCTTTACAGAGCTTCAGAGAAAGGCACCACAACATCATTCCAAAGATCAGTGTTCAACTGCCTCACGGGATCAGAAGCATTCAGAACGATTCCTCTGGACCAGAACACATGCAGAGTGTGTTTGCAAGTTTGCGTGGAACCTCTACACCCTAGCTGCTTTGCAACTTGCACTGTACGAAGTCACATATCAACAAGCAGTCCATGGATGAAAAATAACTAAAAATATACAAATGTTTAATATAATATATCTCAGAAAAGTAATGAAAGCAAACATTTTAAAGGGGAAAAGCATACCTCTATCACAGCTAGAAAAACCCTTTGAAGACTCAATTTCCCCACATCATTCCTTTCTATGTATTTTGCACTTCCCGCACTTGGCTGAGATCTCTTCTGGATCCCCCTACTACATATGACCCTCCAAATCCGCTTTCTCTCCAACAGAAAATTGCCCTCCTCTCTCACCTCAACTGCTCTGACTCAAGCCTTTTGTTTTGTTTTGTTTTCTCCTTTGCCTTTTGTCCTGATTCTTATAGAAACAGAGTCCA
This sequence comes from Dolichotis patagonum, assembly GCA_004027295.1. Lineage (NCBI taxonomy): Eukaryota > Metazoa > Chordata > Mammalia > Rodentia > Caviidae > Dolichotis > Dolichotis patagonum. Next base: position 8,661 of record PVJX010012654.1, read on the forward strand.
GAACCAACCCCACATACAGCTGGGCTCCCTTCTGGGAGAAGGGGGAGACAGAACATGATGAATTCTCAAAATTTAATGTCCTCCTCTTAATTCTCTTCAGGTTTTTTAAAATAGACTCAATGGCCCATGCAATGTCTTTAAAAAGATGTTAAAAGGTCCAATGTGCTTTGTACTCAATGAGAAATGGCAGTTCCTATGCACTGAGTACGTAACTGTTAGGCCCGGATGGATAGTACCTTAACTAACAGCTTAGTAACTTCCTTAGCAGCAGCTGACATTTCCACAAAAGATACCAGCTTAAGAGACTCACAGTCCATTTCTCTAGTGTACAGGGAGGGCACCAAAGGGCAGGTGGAGGGTTCAAGGTAGAAAGTAAAGTTTAAGTGACAGGGACTGGAAGATGATTTTAGTAATCACAGTGCCTAGATTTGGTGCTGACCAGTGGAAAAATGTGGACTCAATAGCGCATAAAGAAGAGTGACTGTGTGAAGGACACATCACAGGACTTTCTACCGCACTGTATGGAAGTCAACTGTAGTAAGGTATTTAACAGATTCAAGAAAGACCAAACGTATTTTTATATATGCATAGCATCATATATCAGGACATAAACTTCTCCCATTTCTCTTCTTAAAAGGAAAAATGCTATTTTATTTCTTTCCCTTCCATCTGTATGTTGAGTGGAAGGTAGAAATGATGTAACTTTGTAGTATTTGGGCATCTTTACAATGCTGAGTGTTTCCATCCAAAAATAATGTTGAATCCTCTTTTTATACAAATCTTCTTCATATTTCAACAAAATTTTTATCTTCTTCTGCTACTCCTTTCTTCACCTCTGAAGATTTACTTCTTAAATATTTACTGCAGGTTTTCCACACACCAAGCACTGTTTTAGAAGGTAAGACTGTGGTTGTGAAGAAAACAGACATGATTCATCTTCATATTGAAAAAAGTCTGTGTCTGCAGCTTGTATTTTTCCACAGGACCGAGTTTTAGAGATGAGACATCTATAGCAAGGGATATGCACATGCATGAAGTTTACTGCTGCCCAAAAGCTTAGATTTACTTTTATTCTGTGGACAAGTAACTGATTCTTATGGAATATGATTTGGGGTCTGATTTCTTCTAGCTCCTAAAGGATTTTCAGGGTAGAAGATGAGTGAAGGTAGGTGAAAGGCAGAGCTCACCATCTTTGGAGTAGGTCCTTGGTGTGACCAGAAGTGAGGGGATTCAGCTAGTGACAGAGACTTAATAGCACCTCCTTTCCAAACCTCTGAGATGGCTACACTCTCCCTCCCCACGCCACAGTTCCCGATGCGATGCAATACTGTACCATGAGCCCCACTCCCAGAAGCTTTCCAATAATGTCTTCTCACTAACACGGTGGCTGGAGAACAACCCTGTGGCCAGAGTGACTCACGTCCAAAGGGGATCTTTGAGGAGACTTCTTAGGCATTAACAAAGAAAAAGAGGATGAGCGTATTAAACACTGAGCAGAGGCTAAGACTTTTCCATTTGTGCATCAGTTTTAAGATGTCCATGTGCTGTCCTGAGTGTCACAGACCCTGAAATTAATTTAATCAATGTGCTCAGTCTGACCTGGATCTCAGCCCAGTCCACTGACATCCTCCACCAGCAGTTAAACTGCTCCCTTGAAAATCAATATTATTTTTCCATTTTGATATGTGTGAAAGTACTCCTGATATTTACTGTATCCTGATATATTTACTGATACTTCAGTGAGTATTTGACAAATCACTGGAACCCTTGCAGAATATGGCGATTAACTAGAGTTCACTGCCACAGCAAAGATGCATGTTTCAGCTCACAATGCAATTGAGCTTTCCTGGGAAATAGATTCTGCGTCATTGATTTGTGTGCAGGAAATTTACTGTGTAGTGTTGTTCCAGTGAGCATTTTGTGGGGAAAGGAAGGAAGCAATATTGTGCAGAAGGGCAAAGTGAAAGAGGCTCAGTGAAAATAAAGACTTCAGCTGATCTCTCAGAGCTGGGGAACTGATTGCCCCTAGAGTTAGTCCGTGTGTTCCAAGGAGATGGACCCCAGATGAACCAGTCACTGGATATCATCAACACCCAAAAAAGGGATTGTCCCGGGACATACCAATTCCCTTTGCTGATGGAAGTGTCGAGGAGGCCCAGCTGAGAGCTGTCAGTAGTCTGTGTCTCCAGCAGCTGGGGGAAAGGCTCGTGGATCTTCAGTGGAGGTTCTGGATGGCGAACCACAGCCTCCACGAGCCAGCGTCTTTCCTCCGTTTCTGGCTTCTGGGTTTTGCTTGTGTCTGTGCAGTTGGGATATCTGTTCTCCGTCTGCAGCCTCCGCTTCCACAGTTAGAACGCTACCTATGGCACTTAGGGGTGAACTGTTGGATTGAAACTAAGTGTTGCAAATCCCCAGTGACATAAATACCATCTAGTACTCTTTCAGTCCCAATTTTGGGCCCCCATAATTGTCACCATTGGGGATATTCTGACCATTTTTCCCCTTGGGCCCAAGGTAATATAGTGAAATAAAAAGAAGCTGAAAGGGTTTAAATCCCATCTCTGCCACTTGTTAGTTCTGTGACATTAACAGTTCATTAAATCTCCAGGAATATTGGTTTTGTTGTCTCTAAAATGGGATAATAATCATAACTTTAATAGCATAAGGACTTTATAAAATAACATATCTGTGACCTAGATGAAATATATAGGACCCTTGAGAAGTAATAACAAGTAAAAATAGTAATGATAACCACCATTATCAACAGTTTTCTATGTGCTTAGTACAGTACTTATGACCTTTTATATATTTTATTTACTTAGTCTTCACATGAAAATAAGAAGACATAGTTGTCTGGTTGTGATAAGGCAAAGGTGATATTCACAACATCTAACCACTCAGACTGAAATCAGTAAGAATGGAAAAGATAGGAGCAGTGGTAGTATAGTTTTACTATCATTGTAATGTGTGGATATTGATAAATAGAAACTTGAAATAGCTGGATCAAGGAATCCAAGCCTGTAGGCAGTACAGGTGGGATTTAATTATGAACACTAAGTTTACAGACTATAAAATTAAAGCATTTTTCTGTGCTACCTTCTAATCTCAAATCTTGATGGAATTGCTGTGAACCTTTAATTTTATTACTTTGGGAAACCCTAAGCCTTCTTGACCACAGAAATGCAGAGATCACATTTTCTTACTAGTGTATTTTCTTACTAACACCTAGATTTTCCAGTAAATACAATTCCTAGGATTTTTTGGACTGAAAACTAGTTTCGTGAGCCATTCCGAGCCAATGTGATTATTGTACTTACAAAAGATAATGGCAGCTATTAAGAGGAATTTTAGTAAAAAGCAAGCATAAAATTGAGTTTATTTACATAGTAAAATCAGGAGTAACATTAAAAAGGCGGCTGAGGAGGAGAGTGATTGTGAGGCTTGCGAAATTGTGAAGGTCACATTAACGACAAGAAATCGTCAATGTGAAATGAGAGGGACTCGGGTAACTGCGTCAGTGCCCCTCACACAGGGGCATCACCAATGGTGGAAGCAGAGAAATAACCCAGAAAGCTCTTCCTTGAGTCAAATGGGTTAACTGAGTTGCAAAAAGCAAAACAGATAATCACGATGGAGATGTTGTATAATCAGAGACACGATGTACAATTCCTTGATTTTTGTGTGAAACAAAGAATGCTTAACAGGGTGTCCCTTGGATACCACAGCTGGCATCTCTACAGCCATAGGTAGCAAGTACGAAAAATGTAACCTCTAGAGTATGATCCTGCGGGGTGTGTGTGTCAAAGAAGAAGACAGGGTTAGTCAGGGGTTGTGAGAATAATTAGAATAAGGACACAGAATTTATAATATTATTTTATGATGGTCACCCAGAGTTAAACACAAGAAAGTGCAGGAAGTCTGTCTACAACACTAAAGACCCAGAATATTCAGCCAAGGGCCTGGATCTCACAGATGAAGACCCACAGCCCATGACAATGCCTCCCACATGTCCAACTGGAGGTCCAGACCCCGTGACAAGGCTCACGCCAGTCTCTTTTACTGATCTGCACTGCGAAGGCCCAAAGGTCAGCAGTGGAAGTTAGGAAGTATGCCAGTGGGGTGAAGCTCATAATAAAGAACCAGACCTGTCCTGAATAACAGCACAGCCATCCTCAGCGACACAGAGGTCTTGAGCTCCTCCAGTGATAAGAACAGTCGAGTACATGCCAGAAAGCCAACATGACAAGTTTCTCCTGGAGATTAAACAGTACATGTCTTCCCCTCCAGAGGATGATTAAACAGTACATATGTCTTCCCCTCCAGAGCATCCCAGAAAGGATGCTAGATGTAAGGACCAAAGCTCCCCCAAAGTGAACCACAGCCACTCTCACCAACAAGGCCCCAAAATCCCCCAATGACAATGGTCAAACTCATACTGGGGAAGCTAGTCATGACAAGCTCCTCCAGGAGAACCAACAGCTCAAACAGCAACACTGAGAGAACCCACAACACCCAGGTCTTCTTCTCTACATCTCTACTTATGCTGGCAACTTTCCTCAGGTGGCCATCTACACTCAGCACTATGCTGATTTAATTCAGCTGCTGTTAAGTTGACCACCAGTTTTAATCCATAACATGGAAAGAGAAAGGCAGAGATATAGAGAGATAGAGACACAGAGACAATGAAAAAGCAAATACCTCTATGTAGTTTTGTCAGTGGTAGTGATGAAAACCATGTAAGTACCTGCTAGATTTATTTAGATACATACACACACACACACATGCACCCTCTCCAAGAAATAATACTTAAAAAGAAGAGGTCCTGAGCCAGTGTTGATGAGGCTTCCTGTAGCAATCACCATGCTATATCTAAACTTCTGCCGCCCCTGCATTGGAATGCTGGCCCTTCCCACACTGTGCTTCCTCTGCCTGCTATGACCTTGGTGACCTGGGCCTCCTCAGCACTTAGTGGGCATTTGCTTGCTTATCTGCTGCACTGTTATCTCTGCAAATTTGATCAAATTTCCAACAGCTCAATGGTGACTGAATTCAGAACTCTCATGAACATTCTTCATTCTCAGCCCACACGATTCCTCCGTCCATCTCATAATTATATGTCCATTCAGGCCAGCAGACAGACACACCACGGTGAAGGCAAATCTCACACACTGATGCTATTCATGGCACATGTCACAGTTTAATTCCTATTTTTATCATCTAACTGATAACATACATTAAAATCTATATTCATGACTTTCCTAAGGTAAAAAAACTAAAGGTTCAAACCCAAATTCATTATCTATCTACCTTTTTATAGTCAGTGGCTATAAGGAGATCACCATTTTAAAAGTTTAATAATAGTAAATAACAGTGATAGAAACATATATCTAGTGCAGCCTGAGTTTCTTGAGATGACGTAGAGGTTTTGAATTCAATGCTGCCGCTCATTGGGTTAAATGTGTGAATAGTTAACTTGGCTATCGGCAGAAATACGGATCAAAAGCACAGAGGATGAGTTAGAAATGCTGTTATTCTGTGGTTTACTGCGGAGGGAATTCAGACTCTCAGGGAAATGGAAACACTGGAGCCCACCGTCATATTAAACCTGAGTCTCCACACTGGGAGAAACCAGAAATGTTCCCTTCTCTAACACCTTAAGAACAGGTTTGCGAGGCAAGCGCTAGCATCCCTGAACAGCCCTGTCACCGCTGTCCTCCGTGGGCCGCACGTTAAGGTGGGGACTGAAGTCACTCAGTCAGGAAACTTACAGGCAATGGGTTTAATCGGGTCCTGGAGTGACAAGGGTCAAGTGACACCAGGATCGCCGAGACAAGGTGTGCCTTCTTGCTGTCATGGACAGCAGAAGCAAACTAATGACCCGAATGGCCTGACACATGTAGACCTGTGACATTGACTGATTTCTCACAGTGTTCCCAACAGTGACATAGATGGGAGGCCTGCTAAAATTTGACTAGGTTAATGAAAGCAGAAAAACTTTAAGACAAATAAATAGAAATCTACCTCAATCATAGCAGCAGAGAATCATGGTGGGCGAAGGGAGGCAATGAACTCGTGCTCCTGGGACTCAGTGGTCTCACCCGCTCCTCACCTCTGACTGGACCCTCAGCTCTCCAGCGCACAGCTGACCATGTGGCACTGCTGCACCTGATTCAGCAGGTGGTGGTTACACGCCAACTCCGGAAGTCCCTGCACCTCATATGCCTAATCTTAATGCACAGACATAGATGACAGAGAGACACTAGATAGAGAGACAGATGATGGAGACAGACAGATAGACAGGGCAGTGGGCTCCTCTGTGAACCCTGATGGATATACCAAGCGAGGGGCTCCTGCTGCAGCTGGAGAAAAGTGGAGCTTTCTCAGTAAGAAAGCATTATAAGTAAAGGCCTGAAAATAGTCTGTTCAGTGTGTTAGTAATAAAGTTAAAAACTGTTAAAATGTGAAGATAAAAAATAATGAAATTCAGGCCACCTAAGCTAATGCTTTGAAATAATACAGGTCATGCATTTATACTTTTTTTGTTTGTCTGTTTGTTTTCTTTTTGTGGATTTGTTTGGTTTGGTTTGGTTTGGTTTGGTTTTTTGTTCGTTTGCTTGGCTTGCTTTTTGGTATTTTGAGACAGGGTCTTGCTATGTAGTTCAGGCTGGCCCTGAACTCACTATGTAGCTCAGGATTGCATTGAACTGATGGTGATCCTCCTGCCTCAGCCTCCTCAGTGCTGGAATCACAAGCATGTGCCACCACACATGACCTGTGCTTGTATATCTTAAACTCATGAATAAACACAGCTCACTGGTTGACAGGATTTAGTCACTTGCTTCTAGGATGGGTTGTGTTTGAGAAAGTCTGTCTTTTGCTCTGTATGTGATGCACTGCTTTACTCTGGCTGATTTTCTTTTAAAATTGTATACACAGATCCACCACCTCCTGGTGCTGACGGGTGCTGCAGAGAACTTTCAGGTAAATTGAATTTTTCCCATTATAAGCGACTTTACGACTTGATATCCAGCAGGTCTGTCTACCTACATCATTATTTTCTAGGAGCAAACTATAGTATTTTGTTCTGAATAGTCAACTCTTCCTTTATTTCAAATTCTCTTTCAAGTATAAAGTGCACAAATTCTCTTTCCACTACACAAGCTAGTCTATGGTTTGCTGCCATTGTCTCCCTAATCTATTGCCAGGAAATTGTCCATCTTTATTGATAATCATTATTATACCTCAAAATTTTCTTTTCTTCCTTTATTAGGAATTGGGAATCAAACTCAGGACCTCACACTTGCCAAGGAGGAAAGATTTCTTTCATCACTCATTTTAATTCTCTGATATATTTTATTTCCCCTAATTTGTATGTTAATTCTGTAATGATACTTTTGTTTATCTCCTTTTCAGATATCTTTCTTATATAGCTATCTTTGAACTTCTAGTTATTAAATCCATATACTAAATATTAAATCTTCATATAAAACCAATTATATGTATGTGATTATGCAGATCTTCTTGTTTTTACTTTATGCATTTTTCCAGGCTGGGTTTCTAGGTTTGTCTTTTTATGTCATATTCACTTCTCAGATCATATATATTTATATATATATTCAAATATATATACTCAAACATATCTATATCATCTATACCTATAGTTATGGGTATACTTAGCTGTAGCACTAAGAGTCACATCATTTTGTTGACTGTATTTCTCCACTCTCTCATGGTGAGCCCTGGCTTCTCCTTGAGTTTCCAAAATATCTCGAATCTACTTTTCTTTGCATTGATGTGTTCTAAGTAAGGCTAGGACACTTCAGTCAGAGGGCGAAGGCTCAATAATAGCATCTTTGATGAAGCATGGCTTTCTTTTCTGAAATATTTTTAAAGTGCCTTGCATCACCACCTTTACACTAAAGTTGGAAGTATGTGTCTTATATGCATGAGTAGATGTGCTTTGATTATTATCTCAGGTTACCATGAATCTCTGGAAACATACTGTAAGAATCATGCTTCTGTGTGTTCATGTGTGTGTGTGTGTGTGTGTGTGTGTGTGTGTGTATGTGTGTGTAAAGACAAACAGACAGGAACAGAAGGAAACCCAAGCATGTACACTTCTTCTAAGATCCTTAAAAGGTTAAGTAAAGAGCTTTTAAACCTTAAGAATTTAAAAATTTCCATTTTCTCATGTTACAGTTTGGATGTTGAAAAGCTTGACAGTGATACTAAGAATCCCTGGAACCTTGAGGAGGTAGGGCTTTGTATCAGTCAGCAATAGATAAACAGGTTTAATGTAAGATGTAACAACATCTAAATATTTACAAGTTTACTACAAGCACCGAATCATGTGTAGAAGAATCCAGAAGAGCCATCTGCACTGAAAGTGAAAAGGAGCCATTCAAAGGTGAAAGGCCTGGAGCCCACTGTAGAGATTCCAAATATCTTCCCTGCCTTCCACTGACACTTGAAGCACCATTGGCTCTGCTGGATCATGTGACCCTCATGGCAGGCCAGCCAGCACAGCACATGTAGAGCCTTCTGTTGTCCTGGGCCCCATCAACACTAACAGCTTTCCAAGTCACTCAGTGAATGAGTCAGAGTAAAAACACCTTAGTGAGGAATGTATTGCTTCCAAAATCCAGATAGACCCACTAGGTGTTGTGCCTCTTGTTCTTGTTGTAGGAGGAGGGAGATGCAACATTTATCTTTTATCTTAGAGTGGATATTTCTACATAGCCCATACCACTGGACTCCTAGAAATTTCACTGATGTAGAAGGGTCTTGAATTTTAATTGAGTTGATTTTTCATCTGCTGGCTCACATGTGCTTTACTAATAAATGCAGAGGGATTACTACCTCCTACTAGCTAGGCCCAACCAGCATAACATCATCAATGTAGTGGACCAATGTGGTGCCTTGTAGGAGAGTAAGGTGATCAAAATGCTGTAAACTAAGCTGTGACACAGGGCTGGAGAGTTAATATAACCTGAGGTAGATAGTGAAGGTGTGCTGTTGGCCTTTCCAGCCGAAAGCAAATTACTTCTTATGGGCCTTATGGATAGGTATAGAGAAGAAAGCATTTTCCAAATTAATAGCTGTATGCCAAATTCCAGGACCCGTTGATCTTCTCAGCCAAGGAAAACCCACTTGGTGTGGCAGCTACCATGACAGTCACCACTTGCTTCAGTTTATGGTAATCCATCCCCACCATCGTGCTCTAAGACTCACTCATAATAGCCCTCACACTACAGTTTAAGGAACCAGTGTGAGGATTCTGCCCAGTACTCAGTATATCTATACCAATTATGCATTCTGTAAAAGAGGAATTCACTACAGAATGACCTGCTGGACCCACCGAGACACAGACCTTTTTCTCTTGGACTTCTATTAGAACAGATTGGACCTTTGTTAAAACCCCATTGATCATCTGGCTTCCATTGGCCCCTACTGTTAATGGTGAGTCCCAATGCTGTTTTGGATTCTCTGGGTTCAGTGTTAATTCAGAACCTGTGTCCAGTAGTCCCCTAAATGTCTAATCACTTTCCTGCCCTCAGTTTACAGTCACCCTGGTAAAAGGTCTTAGATCCCTTTGGGGAAGAATGGGAAAAAGACTGACCCTATAAATTTTATGATGCAAAGGGTCCTCCCTCTTATTCAAGGAGCTGTGTCCATAAACTGGCTCAAATCTGAGAAATAGGGCTGTGGTTCTCTGTTACTTCAGTATGAAGTGAGTTTTGCTCATTTGCCTTTAACTTTCTACAATCATGATAAATCTAATAAGACTTTGGTAGCTTATATCTACTTCACTTTTGGTTACACATAGCTAGTCAACCAATGCCTTAGGACTACACGTATCGGACCATTTCCGTAACTGTTCAGCTTTTGCTACTCATTGTGGTCAGTGTGTGCACCTTGCATCTGGTAATAAAGTCCTGCCTCTTGACCTCTGCTATTCTGGCATACAGTTAAACCCATTTCCCTTGAGTAACCATGGCACCCACTGTAAGGTCTGGAATACAGACAAGTGCAATGGCAGAACTCTTTAGAGATGACAGTGCTCCCCTCACAAATGTGCTTCTGAAGGTGTTAGTGAAAGGTACATTTTCTATATTATCCCAGTGTGGAGCATGAGGCTTATATAACAAATCTACTCCAGCATTCCTGTTTCCAAGCTCTGCCTGATCCAGGTGTATGTTTTTTGCCAAGTTCTTTAGGAGAACAGTGAACCTCCTCATGGTTCATACTATGCATGTCTCCCAGAGGAGCCTTTTGTGATATGAGCCTGGTTAGAGGCCTAAGGCATAAGACGGTAGTGGGGGTGAGTCCTGAGCAGCGTCAACTTCATCACGCTTCGTCAACACAGGGTTAGTTCCCTCAGTTATAGGAGAGGCCAGCACCACAGAGGTGGGGTTGGGGCTGCTTCTGCCACTGTGGGCAAGGAAATCTCTTCTCCTGTCAGGATAATCTAACTAGTGCCTAGGAGGTCAACATCTCCCAAACTTGTCAGAATCCTCCCACACATTTCCATCCCAGTTTATAGGATCCAAATCCTTTCTCAGCAGTGCCCTCACCTCTACTTCAGAAACCCATTGAGGCTGAGCATTAATGTATGCTGTATTTCAGTCAATCAAATTATGAGGACCTGAGTTATTCACAGGGTTTCTGCATCTCAGCCCTGCAGTTAAAGAAGAGATTCTCCCTGAGGACACATTTATAAATTTTAGGTGTTTTATGTGTGTCTGATGCTTGGAATTTGAATCTTTGAACTTCTTGTTTTCCTTTATTAATTTGTCCTCACAGAAGATTTTAGATTTCCTATGCCTTCCTATAGATTTTCTATGTCTTGACTTCATTATTTTCCTTCACCAGTTGGTCCAGAGATGCTGAGACCAACCAGCCAGCATCATCATATTTCTCCCTCTTGCCAAAAATATCCAAAAGTGTCATATATGGAATCATTAGATTCCTTACATTTCACAAGTGCTGAATTATGATAATCAAAGTGACCTCTACTGCATATTAAACAGTTCACACCAAGGTCTAACAGTATTTCTCATAATGTCAGAAAGAGAGACATCTCCTTCTAGCATTTTTTTTTTTTGTGGTACCAGGGATCGAACTCATGACATTGTGCTTGCAAAGCAGGCGCTTATGCCACTGAGCTAAATCCCAGCCCAACCTTCTGGCATCTTTAGCTCTCATCAAATTAGAAAGCCAACTCCAGGAAACAATACAGCCATTAAAGAATTTCATCTTTACAATTCTGTTTCTCTAAATCCATTCTTGTTACCAAAATTTGAATGTCAGTACTCACTAGAGAAACACATTTAATGGTATGTAAGGATTTACAAGACAGGTTAGAAATGGCAGCCTGTAGAGACAGGCGTGGAAGAGTAAAAAGGGCTGTCTGTGCACATGCAGAAGGATCCAGCCAAAAGCCAAAGGCCTGGAGCTCAGTGCAGTGTCCTGTGTGAGTTCGTATGAAGGGTCTACGATGGATGGCTAAAGGGTCTGTGCTGAAATACTGAGCAGTCTGCACTGGAAGCCAGGAGACAATGTCCAAGGGAAAGCAGAAGGCTGAATCTCCTCTTCCTTCTTCATTTTCTTCTTATTACAACCAGGCTACAAGCCTATTGATCAGCCTATTGATCATGCCACTCACACTTGGTGGTCTTCTGTCTTCAGTAAATCCCTCCAACCACACCCAGAGTTATGCTAATCCAATTAGCTGGGCTTTTCTTACTCAAATTGGCACAATCTGTTAATTCATCCCTTGTCAAACTGACAATTAGACACATTTCCTTAAACCATACTTAGCACCCAGATACAAAGAAAAGTTCATGATTATGCCCAGCATGTGACTGCTATTCTGTGTACAAAAGGAAATGCACTAATTCCCTCCCTCAGAACACAAAGCAAATTGTTGTTGTTGTTGTTGTTGTTGTTGTCATTGACTTGTTTTGGAGGGTATGTGATGCTTCCTTGATGGTGTGAACCTTAATAAGCAAAGCTTAACTAAATCAACTCAGCAACTCCAAAGCCTAGGGAGTGGAAGACCCACCCTAAACTAGTTTGTCACCTAGATAGAGTAAAGGGGAAATGAGGAAGGACAGATTTGCTCTGTTCTCCTAAGGAGTTCCAGTCTTTATCTTCACCTTGGATGTCCTCTCCTGGCTTCCAGCGCAGACTCTGGCTTCAGCACAGACCCTTTGGCCTTCTTGTGTAGACTCTTCAGCCTTCTGTTGCAGACCCACTGGCCTCCTGAAATGGACTCGCTATAGTGAGTTCCAGACTGTAGTCTGAATCCTTTGGTCTCCAGTGTACAGATACCCTCTACTCTTCATTCACTGTGCGTGGCCACTGTAAGCCACCTTGTAGATTCTTGTGTACTTGCACATCTTGAGTTCTGTTTCTCAAGGAAACACTGACTGATACAGAAGGCGATGCTTACCACTAACATTCACAACTCTGACATTACAACGTAAGTTTAAGAATAATTAGGAACCAATATTAAGTCTAGCACAGTTAGCTGGGCTTTTCTTACTCAAGTTAACACAATCACAGGGCTAGGGGAATAATTTAGGTCACTGGGAGGGTACTCCGAAGGCAGTAATGAAACCCCTGTCTCTTCCTCCTCCCATTTTGCTTGCTGGCTATGAGGTGAGTGGTTTGAAATGCCTGCTGTATCCTTCTGCTGTGAGGCCTTTGTACCAGAGGCCAGAAAGTAATGGGCCTAACAGTCTGGGGAAGGAACCCCACAGCTGAGCCAAAAGAAAATTTTTCTCCTGGTAAGTTGACTGTTTCAGATGTTTTTTTATTGTGAAAAAGAGCTGGCTAATATACCTCAGTCTAGCTATTAGTAAACTCACTCTCCGTGGCAGGACTTCTCACGGTTTCGTTTACCTTCCCTATCTGCCTGTCCCACCTCTGAGCACTCAGGCCTAGAAGCTGATGTGAGTGTATAGTGCCTTCAGCAGTCACCTTATTTTTCTTTATGGGTCAATAGTATACATTTGTTTGTTTGTTTGTTCTGCGTGTTTGCTCCTGGGGAATAGTTTTAGTTACTGTTGTTGGTCCTCATTGTGTTAGGTAAGAGGAATGAAGACCTTGTGATCGTAATTTTCCCTGCCATCTCACCACCACTGTTCCAGAGTGAAAGTCCATGCTCACTTGTTGCAATCGACTTAGTTCTGATTGGTGGCAACTTACGCCCCTGCTCCATCAATGCGATATTGAATCTCTGTACATATCACCACTCTTGCTGTTCTCCCCAGGATCACCATAGAATTGTATACAGATTTTAATTCAACCTGGCCTCCAGGAACTCAGAATATGAAATATTAAAGGCAAAAGGAAAACATATTATTTACTTAAATCCCTGTATATTGTGCAGTTGAAGAAAATGGACCTGGAGCAATTAACTGACAATCACATACAACGGTTTTCTAAATGAGTCTTGGATTATGAATGACATAAACTCAATTTAATGAAAACACAACAATTTTGTATCAGACAGACAGATCTGAGGCCTGGTTCTGCCACTTACAAGCTATATAAAATTGAGGGAATTATTTCAAATCTAATTCCCTTTATCCATCTGTGAAATCCCCAAAGGATTTCAATCCATGTGAGTCTCAGCCCCAGAGCTCCTGCCTCAACTTGTTGGCTAAAACCAGTCTCACAGCTGAGCCCAAAGTCAAGGCACGAAAGCTTTGAATACTATCTGCAGCGTGGAAGGATGACTACAACTCAGAATAGCCTATTATATATTTTAGGACGATCTACAAGAGAGGAGCTTGAAGGCTCCAAACATAAAGAAATGATAAGGAGTGAGAAATGCTAACTACTCTGACTTGATCAATATAGGTTGTATGTGTGTATTGAAATATCACACACCACCCCATTAATATGCACAATTAATACTCACATGTTCATCACAATCATCAAACAGGCCATTACAGTGTTCAATGAGGCGTAGGTTAGAGAAATAAAGCTTGAGTTTTAGAGTCAAACAAACCAAGATTCAAGCCCTAGTTTAAACTCTGAATATCTCTGTGACCTTAGTTAAGCTATAAGTCCTATAAAATTCATTCTTCTAATGTGAAAAATAGACATAATTACTTGTCATGCCATACTGTAAGGCTCAGAAATAATTTAGCAAATTATTGGGCAAATACTATCCAATAGTTGATGGTAATTACTGATCATACGCTCTACTCTCATTCTATAGTTCTTCAGAAACATTAGAGGATGTAACTTATTACTTTAAAAGTTAAAAGATGCTTCCCCTCTAGGTGAACAAATCCTAATTCACATTGAACAAGAAAAAATAGTCGTTAAAGCTTATCAGCCTCTTTTTTATGACTAAATGGAAACATGTAAATACTGCTACAAATGAAAGCACACTTAATGGGAAGTTTAGCTTGATTTATCTGCCTATTAGTACCAATTTGACTTTGAGGTGACAGTTGAATGATGTGTTAATGCAAATATTTGAATGTGGCAAAACCAGACAGATTTTCAGAAAGGGCTGGGTGCTGGGCAAAGCAGATGCCATGGAGAGGTTCCTGCTTTTGAGGATTCAGTCGGAGAGCTGCCTGGCACGCGCTTTGCATAATGTGGGGCACAGGACCACAGCACAGCAAGAGGCAAATAGAAAGACGAGATGGATGGTTGGAAACCAACATTAATCAGGGGAGAAAGCTGGCGTCAGCATCAGGGAGCTGGAACAAGTGCAGCTAAGGTATGCACGGATCCTGTAATTAAAGAGATTTACCCAGAATTTTGCTCTCAAAAGGAAGTCAATGCAATTTAAAGCTTTTTCTTGAGTGTCTTCCACATGCTTGCCTTTGGAATTTCAAAAGAAAACAGGTATAATACCCGCTCTTCAGTGACACATAATCTATGGTCATTTCAATCATGTACACAAACTCACCAATTAGCAGGCCAAACTGTGATGCATATTATACTGTAAATAGCCACAAAGAACAATGGGCACACAATAAACTAAGTAGATAAAGAAGGTAGATTCAAGCTGGGTTTTCACGAAAAGATCTTAACAGATTTGGAGGTGAGATTAAAGTTATAATTAGTCAAATTAATATAAGGTTTCCAGCTATTCATGGAACACCAGTAGTGTTCTGTGGGCTTCAGGCTGCCTTAGGATAGTTCACTTGGAATGAACTGAAACTTAAGTATTGCACTTTCACTAAGGTCGGCACAGTGATCAGCGGCTGCCTGACACCAAAGAAAGACAAATACTAAAACTTCTGTTGAAGCAGGAAACTCATCCTATAGTGATCTATGTTCTGAGAAGATGGTTAATAAAAAGTCTGAACAGGGAACTAGAGAAATAATTGACAATGTGTACCAGTTTGCAGTGGATTTCTGTTCTAATCAGTATGACTGATCATGTATCTACACCCAAGGAAAAGAATAGATGGAAATAACTACACTGAAAGAATCAAGGTAATGGCAGAAAAGGATGAGAAGACACCTTTTAGATAG
Organism: Dolichotis patagonum; assembly: GCA_004027295.1. Lineage (NCBI taxonomy): Eukaryota > Metazoa > Chordata > Mammalia > Rodentia > Caviidae > Dolichotis > Dolichotis patagonum. The sequence goes on from PVJX010012654.1 coordinate 24,171, forward strand.
AGTTTGGAGATAACAGGAAGAAGAAACTCAAGGTGGACAGTAGTAGCAAAAAGAATAGTAAGTGTAAGAATTCTGAGGTGCCATGTTTTTGTTGTTGTTGTTGTTGTTTTGGGTTTTTTGGTACCAGGGATCGAACTCATGACCTTGCACCTTCCAGGCAGTCACTTATGCCATTAAGCTAAATCCCCAGCCCCTCTGAGGTGCCAGGTTGGAGAAACAGGATGAAATCAGCTGGCCCCTAGTGAATCAAGGGAACTCTGGAATGAGGTGATATTGACGTGGGCAGGAAACAGACCAAGGGAGTTTTCCACATGCCGGGAACAAGTTTGGAATTTGTCTTAAGAGAACTGAGAAGCCACTGACATATTTTACACATGGCTGTAAAGCATCAGGTTTGGGATTTAACAAAGAGTATTTGGCTGTTGTGTCGTGGGTGTGGATGATGTGTCTGTTGTCACCTGGGTGACATTTCCTGAAATCGCCTTCCTGGCCCTGGGCCAGAGTTTGCCAAGGAGAGCTGCCTCTGCGATGCCTGGGACCCTGGGATGTGGGAGTCAACTTGAGGTTCTACTTCCTGGAGCCGGGTCAGTGACCTCACCATGCGCCATGTGGAATCACAGCAGCTCCTCGGTGCTCCTGAGAACATGTGATCGAGGGTTGGGAGCAAGACTGCTGGGAGTCCCACGGACTTTCCAGAAATGGCAGCAACTTCTTGGAATGCTTTAGAAAATGGCCACAGACAAGAAAAATTGAGGTCTCACAAAGCCAAATAAGATATTGAATAAGAAGACCTTCAAATATGATTCAGTGGGCTCTCCTGGGGAGCAGAGTCAGAGCTCGGTACTGGTGCCCCTTGTTTCCGGGCCCACGCTCCTTCCACAGTGTCAGGCTTGGTGACACCAGTTTATTCTTAAATGTTCCAGTGTAACCCATGCACATGTTAAAATACTTGTCTGGAAAACAGACCAAAGTCCTAAGACACACATATACTGCTCACTGACAGATTACCTGAAGAAAACAAAATATGAGTTGAGATTCATGATATAAACGGTAAGTGACATCCCTAGTTACTGAACCTTTGTCAAACATTTGATCATAAGACAGCTTGACATCCACTAGCTGCTATCAGTGGTATAGTGGGCTTCATAAGAAAGGAGGACATATAAGTGTGTGGTATAAATAACATGCATGAATGGCTGGGTCCCCAAAAGCCCATGAGGAACAAACATGTGTGACATATAGTACCCCTCATCTGGAGCTGCAGGGCAGTTGTAAATGTTGTAAGTTGATGAATGACTATAAAATATCTAAACCAGGGCTTTAAAAAGTCCATCTCCTGAAGTGCAGCGGTAGAGGATCTCACTTCAGAGTTACAGAGCGTAGCTCACTGTCCACTGTTCACACTCATCATGGCTTTCTTCATCCCACAGTACACTCCAGAGCCTCACAAGTACTGCCTGTTTGCAGAGAGGATTCACAGTTCATTGAATCATTGTTTAAGCTAGAATACTCCCCCTTACCTAGAATACCCTCCTTTGTCACAGTGACAGGGGTCTGCTCATGCTTTAAGATTTAGTCCACCATCACAAGCTTTTCTTACCCCACTTAGGTGAGTTGCTTCCATCTGCCCTGCCCCAATTTCCTGGGCATGTTTTCTCTCTGCACTAACAATATGCTTACTGTCTTTATAATCAATTCCCCTGGTCAATGGACCTTTTCCTGTTTTAAATACCTGGTGCCCAGCAGAGAGCTGACACAGCAGAGGTTCCTCACCGCCTACCTCAGTCACTCAGTGTGCATCCCACGACCCACATCCAGGTTCTGAGAGGTCTGTGGCTGGGCTCGAGAATGTTGATGGCTAAGAAGTAACCCAGGTGCTGCTGATGTCTCTACACTAGGGATAAACTTTGAGAACCACTGCTACACGCCACGGTTAAACCTTTCTGAAAATATTTGTGCTAAATTGAATGAATACTCCTGAGTATAGCCAGGAGTCACCTGTACCTTGATTTAAATCATAGTTCTTCAAAATAGAAGACCTCAAACGAGTGACTTTAACTCCCTGAACTTCAATTTTCTTATCTGAAGAAAAAAGACAGTTACCATCAAAAATACTAAAGCCTTGCCATGGTGCTCCACACACAGTAAACTCCTACCATTTTGAACTGGAGGCAGGAGCACCAGGAGAGGGGAATGTAAGAGTGACAGCAGGACGCAGCAGTCCAATAATCCCTAGACGAGAACCAGCCACACATGGAGCCCAGCAGTGAGTTTAATTAAATACTACACACATTCACTTACCGCAGGCTCCTGCTCCCGTCACATCAGTAGATAAGAGAGCAGTGATGTATGACGGCCCCTGGGGTGCTGGGAAGACTTTATTTTGAAGGTTCTACATTAATCAAGTGATTCATATACACCACCACTTCAGCCTATGGCTTGCAGGATTGAGTCCGAGGACTTACCACTAAAACCTTCTCATTAATAGGTAATCAGCTGTGACTGATCTGGTCCTAGGCCGCCTCTCAGAGCCGTGCTTTCCCTCTGTGCTGTGATTTGCGCTCTTCTACCACTGATCAAAACAGTGTTCTGTTGCTTCTTTTCTCATTAACCTTGCTACAAAGCTTTGCCACCAGGAGACATCCTTCCTCAAACTGTATCACACTTGTAAAACAATACAGAGTTTTTAAATCTAGGCTGGTTTCATCGTTCTCAATATCTGGCTAGAAAGCAAGTGATTTAGTCAATCTTCAAATCATGGGTTTGATAGGAGGTGACAGTTTATCCATAGGCCAGCCTCCAATATTTCCTGAGTGAAGACAGAAATCCACACATAATAACATTTAATGCTTGAACTCTTACTGTATGAAGTTAGGTAATGTGATCTATGTCCAGCTTTTTTTCATTTGTACCTTACAATCCCAGCAAGTAATATCTATTATATTCCCACATTCAAAACAATGAGATGCCATGAATTTGAATCTCTTACCTAAGGTTGCACAGCTTGTAAGAGAAAGACTTTGGTTGTGAGTCCATGAAGTCTATGTTCTAATATCATGCTTTTTAAAGATTAATGGGCAGAGACATATCTTGTCACTAGGAAGTCTGGGGAAGAGATACAGACCGATTAGGTGAAACAATTCTTGGTGAGGTTGGCCACAGCCCATCTGTGCAGCTGTTTCAGAGCCCAGCCACTGTACATTCCATACCAGTCCTTATCCGCTTGGTTCACCCAGTCCCCCGCCAGCCCTCCCGACAGTCTATATTTATACTAAACTATGCAATAGCAGCCATGTATCGGTACCGACCTTGGTTAGAATATCTACACCAGCCAGCATTGGCCGTGCCTACAGAAATCATTGACACTAGGGCTTCAGGGGGTGCCCCTGTGCTGTAGCTCTGGTCACACAGAACCTGCTATCTCCCAAACACCCTTTCCTTCACAGCCTGGACCAAAGTACCACCACCTTGTGCCTCCAAGTTTCCCTACCAGGAATTACCTAGAGATCTCTAAAAATGCAGATTAGGATTCAGAAGATCTGGGATGAGGTCAACAACCAGCTTTTCTCCCAGTGCCCTGATGAAATTTAGAATTTCTTTCAACACTGATTACATAGTACATTCTTTTCCACTGGACTAAACCAGTTGACTCCATCTCATTTCTTAGCCACCAAATCTTTCATATTCTCTCTTGATTTTTAACTTTGATTTGACAAATGTTATTGAATTGCTTATCCATGCAAAGCTTCATTCCAGGCCCTGGATGGAAAAAATACAAAGATGTTAAACCTAAAACCTAACCATTGGCTGCCCGTCCAGAGTACTTATAGTTTAGAGGAGACAAACAAGGTGGTGTATACTCAGACATAGAGGGAATATGGGATTGGTCAACCTCTGTATGCTACTTTAGATTTGTTTGTCAATGAGGTGAGAGAAGATTTACTGTTAAAACAGTAAATTTGGGCTGTGAAGTTGGACCAAGGAAAATCACAGGCTCCAAGGAAAATCAGGGCTCCAATGAGCCTGCCATAAATATGTACTACCTATGGGGCTAAGGATACTAGGATTCTGCTCAATGAGAGTCTTGCCAATGTCCTTCAGATTACAGGGCATCATAGCTTTTTTCTAGATGTCCACCGAAGGCCTCATGTTCTCACTGGTGGGGCTTTGGGGAGGTGATTGGGCCATGGAAGTGTGACGCTGGACTGAGGCTGCTGGATAAATGGATTAGCTCGCTGATTGGTTTAGATGGCTCTGGGTATGGATAATGGGCAAACTCACATGGGGTGTGAGTGGCACCAACCAGTAGGCTGGCAGCCTGGCTGGAATGAAAGAGAAAGCAGAAGGGAGGCTCACCGTTGCTGCCTCTGCCTGCCCTTGCATGGACTGTTTCTCCTCTGTGATGCCCCTCCGCCATGCTACCGTGCTTGGGGCCAGCCGACTATGGACTGAAACTTTTACAAACTGTAAAGAAACCTATCCCCCTTTAACTTGTGACTGTTGGGTGTTTTATCCCATCGATGGGAAAGTAACAAGACAGAAGTATATTTCTCACCCTGGGAAAATTTGTCCCTCAGGCAGTATTTGAAAATGTCCTGAGATATTTTTGATTATCACAACTTGGGGGACTCCCACAGGTACCTAACTGGGAGGAACCCTTAATGCACATTACAAGTTTCTCCTCTCCTCCCCCTGACCCCACACTTCTTTCAATGTATTTATCATGTGAATAAAAGCTCTGGACCGGAGGTGTAACTATTAACACATGTCAAGATTCTGGGGTGGCAACAGGGCAGTTTTGTCATCTGTGCTCATTTGAATCTATTTCTGCAGAGCACAGACAGGTGCTCTCGGGTGGGTACCCAACATGCAATTTCACCCATTGACACATTATCTTGGCTAGCAGGAGCTTGTTTTGCTAAACATGAAAAATAATTTCCCTGTATTCTACTCAGAAGAAAGGTCAAAGCCTAAGTAAATCAGGGAAGAGGAGATAGCATGACAAAGGAAGGGACATATGAGTGGGACCCCGAAGGACAAGAGGAGTTCACATGAGTAGAAGGTGGCTGGAAGAGGTCCCCAGGCAGAGAACCCGCCATATCCAAAGCCCCAGGGCACACAGAGACCAGAGAAGACATGAGGACCACAAAAGAGTTAATAGGACTTGAACGAGGTACAAAATCAGAAGGAAGTGGAGAACAGATAGAAAGCTCTTCATTTCCTCAAAAAAGCATTGAGTTTTATCCTCAGCGGAACTTGAGGCACACTTCTAGGTTACCCAGACTTCCTCCTCTGCAGTCTCACCTGCAAACATGACATCCACTCCAGAAATGCTTCTCTGCCTCCTTCTTCAAGGATTAACATCCTTCTGCAGAGCGTCAGCCCGAAATGAACCCCCACTGCCACTCCACAAAGACTGAGTTAACTGCGTAGATTTAAAGGTGTTCTTTGTCCTGGCTCCTGGAGGCTCTGTTCTCAGTTTATCCTAATATCTCTTTGCCTATTTCTGTGCCTCCCTGCGCATTATCACCTCCGATTTAAGCTAACATCATGTCTCCACACCATTTCCTGGACCATCCCTCACTCTCTGCAAACTTTAAAATGCTTACCCTGACTTCCTGGATGATGGCCGACCAGGTCACCAGTGCTTCCTAAGTGACCCATTGTTCTGGTTTGCCTAAAACGAGGAGCACCTGCAAAGAAGTTTCCTTTTTAATAGAGGAAATCCACGCGAGGAGCTTGCCACACCTCCTCTCCCACAATTCACAATGAGTAAAGCCCATGCAGTATTCAGAACAGGACTCCTAATTTATTTTTGCTTCCAATTTATCCTTCCTGAAAAACTTAAGCTCAGGCAATCTGAAGCTTGTAAATAGCTTTTAATCATCTTCCCCCTAGTTCTGGCCCCATCTCTTTCTCATCCTAGTGGTGCTCCCAGACACAGGTATGATTAATTAAGCACAAAAGCAAGGTGAGGATAATCACAAACAGCTTTAAATCCAGCCAGGGGAAATCGGTTGCCAGTGGTTCAGAAAGATGCGAAGCAGTGTGGAGATTACAATGTTTGCCTAACAGGCATTTCCAAAATGGTATTTTCCCTCTGTCTTTTTCTTTGCAAATGTACACATTCCGGCACCACTTTCAGCCTTGCTCTACTGTTCCAGTGTCCACAGCTCTCTGTACTCCAACGGTCTGCTGCAGCTAACCTTTGTTTACCAATTTCAGTTTTCACATGATTAAGGCTCAGTTCCCTACCTGAATTCCCAGTCCTGTTTCCTACCTTTCCTGTGGCTTTTGAACTAGAAACAGTGGCCAGGAAAACATGCAGGTATCAAAAGGCAGAAGTTGAAAAGCTCACTGTGGCTCCGTAACAGTTTGAAGACATTTTTCCTGACACCTGAAATGTGCTAAAGTAACAAATTGGAAAAATTGTTCCATTCCTACCCTCCTCACCCCGCAGCTACCTTCTCTTTGGACTTGGGTTCTTTGAAGCAAGCTGTTTCCAGGCCTATGTGAAAAATGGAGTCCACCGTAAATTCTGTGTGGGGATGGACGTGCTTTGGCCAGCACACGGGAAGCAGATGTTATCCAAGAGGACTGATGGCGTCCCAGGCCCATCACAATCTGGCCACCGTCTGTCTCACCAGACGCCTCTCCCTACCCCACACGTGTTATACTTAGCGACATGGAAATGTTCTCCAAAACCCATGGTGCCTTTTTATGCCTCAGTTCCACGTTGCATATGCTGTTTTCGTGGCCCAGAATACAGACCACGCTTCCCTCTCACCTTCCGTGCCTTCTAAATGCCCACTGATTTTCTGAGATCTGGTTCAAATGGCATATTTGAAAGTTACCTGGGATCCGGCGATGATTATTTATTTGTTCCTCTTTGCTCCCACAGCGTGCTGCACATGACTGGGTGTATCAGGACCTGGAGACCATGTCCATCCTGGGGGCCGTGAGACCATCCAGGAGGCCCCAGCAAGATGGTTCGGCAACTAAGTGGAGTTTTACTGTGAGTGACGTGGCGCTGTGTGAGGAAGGCTGAGTCCCGCTGTGTCGGGACTGACGGTCACTCCTCACAAGCTGGCACGTGGCTGCCCTGCCACCTCAGTCAGTCGTGCTGGCTTCAGTGTGGCCTCTGCAGCCCTCCTCCCCGGGTTCCCCCAGCAGCCGGGAGACCCTGTTTCTACCGCAGCAGCGGGCACGTCCAGAGCGCTTGATTAAACGTGGACATTTTTTTGTTTGGCAAACAGTAATTGGCCTAGAGACAGATACATGGCAAGAGCATGCATTAGAATCCTTTCCTGGGGCGGATTTCAAAAACAGTGGGTGAAACCATCGATGAGGCTGGTTCAGGATGCGGGGAGGGTGAGGGGGGTGAGTCACAGGTGTAAGCCAACTAGTAGGGCTGGGAGGAAGGACTGTTGCCACAGTAACACTGACAGGAAAGAGCCTGCAGACAGGGAGCCAATTCATTGCTCTCAGCCTCTACCTTTGCATCTCTCACTAGCGCCCCCTGTGGCAGCACGTAACAGGAATGTAGTTGGCCAAGAGCACTTAGTTTGCAGAGATGTAACTTGGCCTTAGGGAACAAAGAACGACTGGGATGGGAAAGCGACTTGGAGGTAACGTGTGATACCTTCTACAAAGAATAACAGGAAAATTTGCACAGGCTTTTTCCCACTTTTGTTTTTTGGATGGCTGTGGAAAGCTTAGGTGATGTGGGATCTCTGGACACGGAGACACAAAAGAAATGGTCTGTAAAGTGACCTGGGAACCAGCAGGTCATAAAAGATTCCAGGCTACACATGTGGAACTATCCATATAATCTATTCTCGATTCCTCGCTACCTCTCCTTTTAAAAAAAAATAGTAGAGCTGTGATCTGATTATGGAAGCAAATCAGTTCTTAGCAGAATATGACTGTTAGAACTGTTGCCAAACAAAAAAATGTCGACGTTTAATCAACAAATTGGACAGCGTTTCTTACCATCTGAATCTCTTTACTTGGGAAACAATTTTGTTACCTGTTACGTCTTCTTTCACATATCATCAGTACATCTGTACCCATTTCCCCTATCAGCTATGAACATCTCAATGAGAGATACTCCATTCGTTCTGCAGTGGGTTGCAATGGTTATGCTTTGGTATATTCATTTAACAAATATTTACTGAGCACATTTTATGTGCCATATCCAGAATTACAAGACAGGCATATAGCAGTGTTAACTGCTCCCCCTAGATGCTCATAATCTTATGTAAGGGCCAATGATAAAGACATCAAATGAAGTGATCTGGCTTAGGTGACAGGCGAGTGGCAGCTCTGACAGGAAGAATGCAATGGGAACATGGTATGGAGCGCCCAACCCAGCCTGAGTCAGGAGTAGAGAGGGTCGCTAAAGTAATGCATATGAGGAACTTGATGGACTTTCCTCAGAGTGAATAAGAGGAACAGAGAGAAACAGGCATGACTGAGACCTCTTGGGTCTCCAACTTGACTGCCTAAAGAATAACCTAAATGTTTATTTCAGGATAATATTCCAGTACTCGTGTATCTCCCAAGACCAATGACACGAGATCCAGACTTCAGTACTTTTGCGTACTTTTCAGTACCTTTTAAAGTATTCCTGGTGACTCTGGTACACAGTCAATTGTCTTAAAAACGTGAGGTCAACAGGAATTGCATATGTATATGATGTGAGACAGAGTTCAGGATATGTCTAATTCCAGATCTTAGCAACCTCAGAAGACACTAACACAAGTTTTTCAATGATGGTTATGCATTGTTTTACATTTCCAAGGCTCCCTGTCAATGTACCATATAAACAGCAATTATCTGCTAACATGCAGGAGTGAAAATGTACCTGGGATATGATACCTACTCAGAGGGGAAGATAAAAAAGCAAAGTTTACATGCAGACAGTTTCTAACAGCAGGAAAAATCTGCTGGAAAGCAAGTGATGTCATGTGTATAGATGGAAGACATAATATATAGGTGTATAGGCAGATAGCCATGTAAAACCTCACACACATGCCTACCAGGACATATGACTAGATATTCAGCTAGAAGTATGACTTACAAACTTAAGAGTTCCATAATACTGACTTACAGAGCCAGGTGCAGCAGCATACACCTGTAATCTCAGCACTCCAGAGGCTCAGCCTTGAGCGTGACCATAAGTTCAAGAGCACTGTGGGTCACACATTCAGTTCAAGCCAGCCTCGATGACAGAGTGAGACTCTGTCTCAGACAAACAAGCATAAATACTGATTCGTAAAATCACAATTTCTCTTATATGAGAAATTCAAAATATATACACATATAAAGAGCAAAATAGAAGAGAACTAGGAATGAGGGAGAAGCTAAAATAATTCCCAAAGCTTTCTATTCCATTGTTTCAAAACTATTTCAGTGTATGTGCTAATTTATTTCATTTATACTTCTGGTTTCTCTTAGTTTATTGAAAACAGAGGTTTGTGCTATTACCTGATTGTTTCTTCTTTGTAAGAGAGAGTCTGTTTCACCTATGACATACTCTGGGTAACAATTTGGCCATTTTTAAAAGATTATGGTATGCAGTATATTAACTACTGTTATTCTCTAATTATTTTTCTATGAAATTTATGCTTTCATAGAATTAAGGAGAGTGCTTTTTAATATTTTCTTCATTAATAGCTACTTGAATTACATTACTAAAAAATTAAAATAGGTGGTTTTAATCATTTATAAGAATCCATGGTGCTAATTATTGCTGTCGTTCACCAACCCCTCTTAGCAAACTCATGTTCGCATGATGTGAGTCCCTGGCCACAGGAATGTCCTCTCCAGTGACTTCAAAGTGCGAGGGACTCTAGACCACAGCATCCCATTGCCAAGCTGATGAATTAAACAACTGTGAGCCGTCCAGAGCTCACTGATCTCCCTGGCACAGCAGCTAACAACATCAGAGATGACGGCGTCCATGCCAACCTGAGCAGCTACGATGTGTCCAGCACTCTAAGTTAAAAACAACTCGTTGCTATTTCAACCACTGAAATGTGTGAGTTTCTTGTGACTAAAAATGTTCAATCTCGACTCAGGTACAATTTAACCCACAAAGATTCTCCTCTTAAATCACTGGTCCTTATTATCTGTATTTGCCATTGCAGATACCATATCTGCTCTGTGATATTTCTTCTGCTTTTATCTTCAGCTATCTCTGGCTCATGTCTTTAGTTAGAATATGAATTTATTCAGGCAAGAACTGACCATCAGTTACCTACTTAACTTTCCTGTGCGGCATTTTTTAATCTGTGAAACGGGAATCCTTAAAACTTCTCACAAGTTTTCAAGACAGTAAAGATGAGCATGCATGAATGCTAACTACAGAGCCTAAAAGAGACAATCATACATTATTTACTTCCTTTTCACTTATATTTGTAATATTCCTATAATTTAACACATTAATTGCTCAAAAATTGTAGTTACAAATTGAATACTTACTATATGCCATGCCCCGGCTCTATGTTGTTTTAATCCTTAACAAGTCAATATTATTATTTGTATATTTGCCCCCATTTCAAAGGTGATAATACTAAGGTTCAATGAGATGACATAGGATAAATAATTTGTTCAAATGACCAGTATTTAAATTTGTTGTAATTCCACAATCTCTACCTTCTTTCCTATGAAGCACAATGCTTAGTTAATTTAATTTAGACGTGAACTTACAATTTTGCAACTAATCATTTTATAAGAATCAAAAGTGTTTCAGATAACCAAGTGTCATCATTAATCTATCTACCTATTTATTTACCTATTTATATTACTGATTCTAAGAAGTTATTGAATGTAAGTTACATTATTAATTCAATTTGTTGCTGGATATGAAATACCAGTGTCATAAGTGAGTATGAGTTTTTTACTTGCATCTTAATTTCAGAAATTTAAGATGAAGGGGAAAATCCGGTGGGTTAGAATTGATGAAACATCTTGATACAAATAAAGAATGTGGAGCACTGTGCCAAGATGGTACTTTCCCGAGATGTTAATGCCTTAAATCTTCAAAACAGATCTGACAAGTGTCAGAGTTCATGCTTCCTGTCAGCAAAGTTTAGACTTAAAAGTAACTGAGTTGCTTCCCAACTAGATGGTGTGGTGTGCTAGTCAGAGTTGATGCCTGTCTGTGCAGTTATTTGAGACATCAGAGTCCTTAGTCAGTGTCTAAAATGCCTTCTTATCTGCCTCTAGATGCAACTTGACATTCCCGAGACCGTGTGACTTAGCGTGCCCACTGCATCTGGTGGGAAGACCCTGGAAATGTCAAGGCAGAGCAATGGAAGGACCATTTCTGCCTCCCCTCTTCACCAGGCTGCCACGGCTTTTCTAGATGAGGTGCTGTCTCCATAGGAGGCATCTACAGCCTTAGAAGATAAGATTCAGGTAGTCGAGGTCGGCCAAATACCAGTTTCCTTGCATCGCAAGGTAAGAAATGAAACTTTGGCCTCTAGAATTAGAAGCTACAGAGTGTAGAGAACCAGTGAACTAAAAAGACGAAACACCACAGCTGTCCCAAACCTGATGATGTAGAGAGGAATGAGTATTTTATTCAAATGTTTCAATACAAAGTGTGGACACTGCAAATTACAGGTGAAGCATTTGCCCCCTAGGCACCAATAACTACTGATAGCGCCCTTGTGATGTACAAGGTTCTGTGACTCCTTGACAAGGAGGAAGCTCATAACTGACACAGAACAGGCACCTGGGATAAGTGCTTTAAGCAATGGTATCTAACTCAAACTTGCTTAATCATTTTGGCTTTCTAGAAACTAGTATGGCTTATACCCAAACCAAGCACAGGGGTCTGTTTTGTGGTATTTTGTTTGTTTGTTTGTTTGTTTGTTTTTATTTAGCTGTATTAGTAGATTTTTGCAATACATACTGGCTGTGTTCGCTGTGTGGAGTTGGTACACGGACATAACACATCGTAATCCTCTTTGTGTCAGTTCCCCTCCCCTCCTGCCTCTTCCCTCCAACCTTTCACCCTTTTCCATTTGAGAGGGACTCCTGACCGCTTCTAACAATGAGACTAGAACCAGCTCCCTGTTTTCCATTATTGAACTTTTATTTTACATTTTAGTTTATTTATAATTTAAGTTTTTCATGTCAGGGAAGCCATGTGAGATTTATGCTTGTGTGTCTGATTTATTTCACTTAGCATTGTGTTTCCGGCTGGTGGCATGGACTAAAGCTGCCTTCCGTGTGCTTGGGACATCTCCCTGGACACCATGCTGTGCTATTGGTGGTATTCTCACAGTGCAGTATGGAGCACAGCCCTGCCTAGCAGTTAGGAAAAGCTCTGCTGTGGGCCATGTCCAAGAATGTCCTGAAAAATGTGTCACCCCCTTATCCTACCAAACAGGCTGAAGTTCAATCAACCAAGCCTGCTCCTGACTGAGTCCGGTGGTTTCATAGAGAACTGTGTCTGCAGCCAGGCTCTCTCACTTGGTGGGAGACCATTAGATTATACTGAGGGTCACTGGAAGACACAGCTCCCGGCGCTCATGGTGGAGTCCACCGAGAGTGTTGCTGAGCGCGTCAATCACCACATCACACACCATGCTCTTCCCAAGGATCCTGAGGAGACTCCTGACCGCTTCTAACAATGAGACTAGAACCAGTCCCTTATAGCTTATAAACACCGTGAAGTATGTATCAGGCAGGGATTAAAGATTTTCCTTTTGGCTGCCAACTCTTTTAAAATAATTTTGGGAACACAGGTATTTATGATACAGACATTTAATATGATGCTTGCTGTTCTCGATTCTTATCTCATCTCTCATTATTTTCTTACTCCTAGGTTTGCCCAGTTGCATCTCGTTCTGTATTATGCCAGTTATCTTAAATCCATTTGTAACAAATTCAAGATTCCTGAACAGACATGTTACGCTATTTTTGGTATTCTGACAAAATCCAGCCCTTCCTCTCTAAAGTGTTGTCTTTACACAGTTGTCTAGATGAATAAAAATGGTTGTGTACAAGACTAAATGAGATAATATATTAAACTGACATCACCATTTATAGCCTATTGTCTTGTTTGGATAAGTAAATATCTGGTGGGGACTCATATTTGTTATTGATATAAAACTAGATGAGAAGAAAATAGAAAAATTATAGCAAAACACAGTACCAATTTTGAAGGGTTCATAGATCAGAATACTAGAGGGACTCCAGGAAATTGAAAGTTGAGTGAGTATTATGTCATAGCTTGGATTTTAGTCCAAATAATCAATTATATAAATAGATAATGAGAGAGCCTTATTTAACCAGATTTCAAAAGGAAAATGTCCAAGGAAGTAAGCTAATTATTAGTTTGCTACAGGAAGCAAACTAATGATAAAGCTAAGTACTAATTATGAAGCTAATGGAAGCTTAAGCAGGAACTGCAGATGAACAATCCCCTGCTCTCAGTTCTTGATCTCAGAGTGTATTTACTTAATGCACATCTGAAAAAGGGAATTTGATCACTATGACATTTTAAGAGGAACCTGAACTATATGGGATGGGAGACAATGCTAATAACTATGTCAAAAATTCTGAAAATGTCTTAGGGGGAGTTACCGGAAGCATCTGGTCTCAATATGGCAAACTGAACATGGATTCAATTCAGATAAACCTGAGTTCAAATACATATTATCACCTGCTAATAACTGAGGCTAACTCTCTTTAACAATCTAATTCTTTGTTTCTAGTGAGAATGTTTTTAATTCAGTACTTTTCTCCCTGAGAGGGAAGAAGATCTATGTGGAATCATAAGAAAGTAAGAAGGAAAACAGTTTTAGAGATTGAACAAAACTGAAAAGTACAGTCTAAAAGTTATGATATATGTAGTGAGAAACAGAATCGGTGTAGAATTCAATGCAGAACTCATAAACAAATATTCTTAAAACTGTATATGAGAAAACAGATTATGGTCAATATATATGTTTTAAATTTTAATCAACTGTAACAAAATCTATCCTATCAAATTCATGACCAGTTAAAAAACAGAAACTGATTATCACAGCAACTTGCAGAATTAACCATGATAAGACTCGTGAAAATAAAAAGATTATTCAAATCCATATTGATTGACTAATTATGTAACCTACAGCAAGACTAACTCCAATTCACTTACTTAAGAAACATAAAGTAGAACATGTAGAAGTGGGACTGAAATGTATCTTAACAAGTGATCATCTCTGTAAAGTATGTTTGCAAACTTTTGCAACTTGTAAAACTCTAAGTTTCGTCACGACTGTTACGATGGTCCGTGGGATTGCTAAGTGGAGCTAGACTCAGGATGAGACCTCCAACTCGTTCTCAGTTCCAAGTTCTAAGGGATGAAGTACTGAGATGGTTCCGTTTTTATTCCTATGCCATGGTCAAAAGGATTTGATTTTTCTACTGGCTTTGAAAATAGAGAAAAGGGTCCATGAGTAAAGGAAAACAAGCTGCCGCTGGAAGGAGGAATTGCTGTTAGCTCACATCCACAGGAAACAAAGGACTTTGGTGTCACAACAGAAGGAACCAAATTCTGCCAACCAACCACCCTGATGAGCCAGAAAATGGGTTCTTGTGTGAACCAACCCAAAAGGTACACAGTCTCCCCAAAATCCTTGCATTAAATACTGTGAGACCCTGTAACAGACGTCTGAATTACAGAGGTGTAACACAGTGCATTTGCATTGTTCTAAGCTGTTGAGTTCATGGTAACTTGCCATGGAAATAATAGAAACTAGGACTTGGTCAATTCAGTAAGACTTCTTGCATTTAAGAAAATGTTGTGACTCTTTCTTTTTAAACAGGAAAGGAGTTCTAGTCCAGTATCCCAATGTTTCTAAGGGCACACACTATATGGTTCAATTCATATGAATTTCAATAGGCATTGAAATAACTGCTAATTAAAAGGGAGATTGAATGAGAGGGGTCATGAGGGAATTTTCTAAAGTCCTTGACTATATCTTCAAAAGGGTGTTGGATATGAGGTAAATACAAATTAAAATTCAGATTGTTGCACAATCTGTATATTTTGCTGCAAATATTTCCTCAATAAAAGCATCCAGTGCACAATAAGTTCAGTAGGTGGTGATGGCTCAGTGTGAGTCTCCCAGGCATCGGTCACTGTGCAGGACATAAGGACGGAAAGGACCAAACTGGAGGACACACACAGAGGGAGCCATCTGTGAGAGGACATGATGGAAAGAGGAGCAATTTTTGTTAGTTGTGGTAGATGTGTAATTATTGTCTATTATTAATGCTAAGTTACTAAAAACATATCTTTTTTTAAAAAAAGCTACCAACTTGGTAGTAAAAAAGCTACCAACTTGGAAAAAATCTTACCAATGGGATGATACTATGTCCTTGCAAAAGATAATCTGCCCTGTCCACAGGGACCTGCTCATTCAGGGTCTCTTAATTTTATGATTTAGTTTTACGGCACCAAGTACTGGAAAGGTTTATTTTTTTAATCTTATGCTTAAATTTTTCCTGTATTATTAAACTCTAGGCGTACAAGTTTTCAGGGCTATTAAATTCTTACCAAAAACCATACAGTCTGCAATAGCTTCGTTAAGCAGCCTGGGACAACTCAGACTTTGGTTTAGAATTAAAAGTCATGTATTTCATGGCCAAGCAAGCGTGTCCTCTCAAGAGTCAGGGAAACAAGTTAGATGGTTGCCAGCTCTCTGCCCAGATCCCCCTGGGTCCGGCTTCCCAGGTCCGCGCACACGTACTCCAGTTTCTCCCAGCGTGGCTTCTACCAATTGGAATTTGCCAATGCCTTTGGCCTCCTGAGTTATGTGCACAGATAGCTCTAGGTCCTTGGAGTTTTCTTCCCATTCAGATGGCGCTCACCGCACTCCTTGGAGCCAGCGGCTGGTGCCTGGGGGAGTGAGAAGCTTAACTCCTTTGCCTCGAGGCTGGAGAGGCACAGATGTGCAATGCACCCTGCAGAATGCCTTGCAGTCTCAGGCTGGGCTGCGGCTGGTACTCTGCCAAGGCTCTTCTACCCTTCCTCACCATTTCCTCCTGGGTGCATTTCCTTCATAAACTACTCTATCCTGAACTCCTGCATCAGGGTCGGCTTCCAGTGAGCCGAGGCCAAGGAGCAGCTGAAAGGTCACCTCCTGTGGGAGCTTGGATCCGCGAGCTCTGAGGGAGGAGAAAACAACCGTGAAGACTCATGGGTTCTGGAAGGGCAGGGCAGAGGGATGACTATGCTCATGTGCTCTTGGGTTCCCAGGTGGTCTTGGAGGGAACTTCTCTGAAGCCCACTGACACAGCGTGGCATGGTCAACCTGGGAGAACTGTGGCCAGCGTCCGTGAGCAAGAGCAGCGCAAAACCCGAGAGCCAGGAGCATCTGAAAATCTTTATCCAGCCTCACTCTCTGACTCGGAGTGCTTTGTACTAGAGTAGAGCTTTAAAACTTCCGAATTTTTAAAGCACAAACTATTCTACATCCTGTTGAGTTTCAAAAAAATTCACACAGAAACCTACACGTGACACAACACAAACCCCTTCTTGAACCTCAATTTAGGTGGACAGTGGAGAGAGACTGAGATGTAGTCGTGGACAAAAGTTTGCAGGATTTCTGTATGTACTAATCATTTCCCACACAATGCCATTCAGTCCTCCCAATAATCCTCTTAGGTGTCACTGTCCCTGCTTTAAGGATAATAAAGGAAGTCACAGGACTGTTAGGTAAATTATCCTAGGGCACATGGTTTATTAGCAGACCTAGCGTATGAAAACACTTGTATTTGGATACAAACCTATTCCTCACACCAATGCAGTAATCAGCACACTTCCTACAGCTACAGGAAACTGAGACCCAACCCTTGGAAATCCTGGGACTCTTACACAGTACTTCACTGAGAAGTGACTGCAAATGGCACAAACAGTATAAACTAATCATGATTCAAGTAATATTGTTAAGTATTATATCATTAGGAGGATGGGGGGGCACAGCAGTCGCAGGCCAGATTCAACAGTCCAATAATCTCATGAGGAATCCAGAAACTTTCCCCGTCTGCTCTGCATTCCTGAACTAGGTACAGTTCCTCTCTTGATTACAAAATGGTTTTACAACTTTTAAGGGCAAGAAAAGAGATGAAAACAGCCAAGCCACTGAAACAAACAAACAACAACAACAACGAAAGAAAAGGAAAGGAAAGGAAAACAGAAAATCTAAAAGAAGGGCTTCTTTTATGGTGATCACACTTTTGTTTTTACAAAAGAAAATTGTTCTCCTAAGTTCTTTCCTGTGTCATTGACCTATGTTGATGTTTACTCTTCACTGAAGAAGTATCTAGAAAGATAAACATCTGACTAAAGGAAGTTGGATAATTATTTGTTTCCACCAATAATGATTTGTTTCAGGTGGCTGGAAATATGACTTATTGAATAAATTAGGCTTTTAAAGATGAACAAATGTATAGGACAGCTGGCCAAAAAAAACCTTGTGTTTGTAATACAGATCTGAAAACTAAACTTCCGGGCATCTTTCTCACAGTTCCTGGGTTAGGTTCCCAGATTCTTTTTTTTTTTTTTTTTTTTTAATTTGAAAGAC
>PVJX010012655.1:0-49708 GCA_004027295.1 Dolichotis patagonum
TGCAGAGATGCAGGTCTGCGCAGACTTTCGATCCAAACAGCTCAGGCCACTCTATGGTCCGGGATTTTCGGGTCCCAAAAAGACAGCCTGAGATGCTGCTTTCTGGGAGACTTCCTGGGCGTGAAGGGCGGGGCTACGGGTCCAAACAGAGCTGGCCCAGATGCCGATCTCCAGGCAGTTCCCTGCGGATGAAGGGCGTGCTTACCAGTCCCAAAGAGTCGCGCGGAGATGCAGGTCTGCGCAGACTTTCGATCCAAACAGCTCAGGCCACTCTATCAATGAGGATAGTTTCAAGTTGTCTCCATTTACATATGAAGGCTTCAAGGTCATCCTTCTTCATAGGTGAGTGATATTCCATTGTATAAAAATACCACATCTGTTTCATCCACTCTGTAGTTGATGGTAATCTTGGTTGTTTCCAAGATTTAGCTATTATAAATTGTGCTGCTATGAACATGGGTGCACATATATCACTGTGATATGACCTTTTCAGTTTTTCTGGGAAAATACCCAGGAGCGGATTAGCTGGGTTGAATGGAGCTTTCAGTCCTGGTCTTCTGAGAACTCTCCGTATTGATTTCCATAGTGGTTGCACTAGTCTACACTCCTTCTAACAGCGGAGCAATGTTCCTTTCCCCCCACAGCCTCGCCAGCATTTGTTATCATTTGATTTCTTGACGGCAGCTTTTCTTTCAGGGGTGAGATGAAATCTCAATGTTGTTTTAATTTGCATTTCTCACACGACCAGTGATGGTGAACATTTCTTCATGTTTTTATTTGCAATTTGTATATCTTTATCTGAGAACTGAGTGTTCGTCTCAGATGCCCATTTTTAGAGAGGGTCTTTGAATTTGGGGGGGGGTTGATGTGTTTCAATTCTTTATATGTTCTTGATATAAGTCCTTTGTCTGAGGGGTTGCTGGCTAAAATTCTTTCCCATTCTGTGGGTTTTCTTTTCACTCTGCTGGTGGTCTCCTTTGAAGTGCAGAAACTTTTCAATAGTATGAGATCTCAGTTGTTGATTCTCGGAAGCATTTCCTGTGCAGTTTGTATTTTGTTAATGAATTCTCTGCCTACCCCTATGCCTCCAAGAATTCTACCTACCCTATCTTCCAGTAGATTTAGTGTTTCAGTTTTAATGTTTAGATCATTGATCCATTTACACTTTAGTTTTGTGCATGTTAATAAGCATGGATCTAGTTTCTTTTTTAAAAATTATTTTATTTAAAGAGAAAAAACAAAACAAAACAAAACAGAATAAAGGGTAGCAACAATACAGAATGCCAAGGAAAAAAGGAAAAGAACAACAACAAAAAAACCTAAGAAATTATTACTTAAAAAACTACATGCTGACTTCTTTGAAATAGTTGTTCAAATTACAGACTTAAAACATGTAAAGTAGACATTCAAACAGTGAGACTGTTAACAGTTCTGCTCCACGATCTGACAAAAACAGCAATATGGTCATCTATCTTACCCACTCAAATATACATGCAATTGTATCAAAAGGGTAAAATTAAACACAACAAAACAGAGCAAAGTGGATCACAAGAAAGCAATGTAAGAGACATAAATTTCAAAACTAGACAATCAGAGATATGCACTCTCTATCATAATGACTCTTGTTTTCTTCCAAATAGTTGTCCATATTGTCACATACAGGGAATTCACATGAAACAACCTAGGATGGAATTGATCTGAACAGGAAGAGGAGGGCATTTCAGGTCTTCAAGACCAGACATTAGGGAAGCCAAGAATGGCTGTCATAGTGTCTCTCAGTCTCCTCAAAACAGCTGTCCATCCCTTCATATGTGTTGAAATTAAACAAGGCAAAGCAAGCAAAGATCACTTTGAACAAAAAGTGATAGTTTTGCTGTACTTCACATCATGACATTATGGAATCAGCACTGGGTATTGTAGCATTTCTTTTTCTTCAAAGTAGTTGTTCATTTCAACATGTGTTATATAGTTGGTTCTCATAAACTGTTTATAAGCTCTACACATGCATGAGTCTCTACACATATATCTATCATTTCTGTATTAGCAGGAAAAGCAAAACAAAGCAAGATAAAACAAAACAATTTCTAGAAAAGCACGAGGCAAAAAAGTCACATAAAACCACAATACAAGGTGATCTACAATGGTTACCGTGATGTCTCTGCAGTGTATAACAACATTAATAATAATGAACCATTTGAGACATTATAAGACTTCAAAAGCAAGTGATAATCAAACCAGAGTGGGTATCTTAATAAATCTTGTTGTCTTCAGTGCAGTTGCCTATACTCTTAGACTTGATGGTATCCATCATAACAGATTTAAATAAAATCAGTCAATACAAAGTAGCAATCTAACAAACCAGATTCAAACAAGATCAGTCATAATAAGACAGTATAAGTTATAAAGGGCTTCAGATTAAGTTGATAGGAAAATTAGGGATGATTACCATAATATGTCCTCTTATCTTTGGGATAGCTGACCATGTCCTCAAGTCTAGTGTAAGTAGACAAACTGGAACAGCATGTAATCCATCCAAGCAGAGTGGTGAGAATAATGTAAATTTTAAATCTTGTTACTCCATTAACAACATCCTCTGCCTCCCTTTTTTAGACAATTCCTCCCTTTTCACTCCCATAGGGTGCACTGCTTGTTCTGGATCCCACTGCCTCCCTATATAGAGCATCTCAATGGACCCTATCTCCTGATCTACTCTGCCTGTGTTTCTTTCTGTTAGTATTTTGAGGCTCTCTATACTAGAGATTATAGCCAATCTTCTCTGCCTCATTTCTGCTATTCTATTTTTATGCCATTGATAGTCTATTTTTCTCTTCCACTCCACTGTCTGCCTCATTCACTGATGCCTCTCTGTCATTGTTCCTGAAATGCTCGTATTCTTGTTCTCTCTCCCTAGAATGTCCTTCAGGATTTTTTGTAGGGTTGGATTGGTGCTCACAAATTCTCCTAGTTCCTCTTTGTCATGGAAGCATCTTGTTTCTCCGTTAATTTCTAGAAAGAGTTTTGCAAGATACATCAATCTGGGCTGGAGATTTTTCTCCTTCAGGGCTTGCATTACTTCACTCCAAGCTCTTCTTGACCTGACGGTTTGTGTGGAGAAGTCTGCCCTGATTTTGATGGGTTTTCCTTTATAGGTGATCTGTTTCTTTTCTCTGATGGCTTTTAACATTCTGTTCTTATATTGAATTTCTGAGATCTTGATTATTATGTGTCTGGGTGTAGCTCTGTTGTGTTGTAGGTGGCTGGAGTTCTGTATGCTTCATCCCTCTGCATATCATTTCTTTTTTCTATGCTTGGGAAATTTTCCTTAATAATTTCTGTGAGTAGCCTTTGTAATTCCTCTGATTTGATTCCTGCTTCTACATTCACATACTTTATTCTTAAGTTATAGATCCTCTTGTAACCTTCCAGTCTTTATATCTTTACTGCCTGCTCCCTTGTTATTTTTAAGAGATCTTCCCTTTCATGACCCCACATTGCAACTCTGTGTTCAATTTTTGATAGTCTATCTTTGGCTTCTTTCAAGCAGTTTTGCCAGCTTTCTATGGAGTCTTTAGTTTCCTGATAGTCTCTTTGAATCTGCTTCTTGAATTCTAGTTTTTTTCTGAATTCTTCATTAAATTCTTCTCTCCATTTGTGCTCCTCCATTCTTCTGTCTGTGTCTTCTTGAGAGGTGCCCAGCCCTTCTTTTATTAATCTACTTATCTCTTGTTTAATTTGAATTAATATTTCAGTTTTGTTCCCACTTACAAGGTCGTGAAGATATCTTTTTATGTCCGCTAATGCTATGTTTTATGTTGCATTTTTGCTGCCCTCAATCTCTTTTGTATTTACCTCTCCTGGATCAATGTTCTCAGGGTTGGGGGCTGGAAGTTTTTTCTTATTTCTCCCTTTCATCATGTTTTTGGTTCCTTCTGTACAAGTGTACAGTGTAATTCCCAGACCCTTTTCTTGTTGGTTAAGGTGCCTCTAGAGGGCACAGGCTAGGAACTTTAGCCCTCTTCAATAGGTTATCAGAGATTAGAGTTCACCCACGGGTAGTGTGTGCTAGCTCCTCCCCTCCAGGCCAGTCAACCTTTGCAGGCCTTCATTGTGTCTGTGTATCTGATCTCAGGGAATTAATTTGAAGCAACTCACTGGGTCCAAGCAGATTCTATCAATCCACTCAGTGAGCGGAGCAACCAACTGAAGCCACTTCATTATGGAGTTAGGGCTGTCCTGCCCAAATCCAACATGTTGTACAGTTGGTTTTCCCTTTCCTATGGGAGGGTCTTATTCCCATCACTCACCGCGTGTTCATGGCAGTCCCTGAGAACTGCTGGGCTCCCCGATCTCCGACTTCAGCTCAGTTGCAGTGGGACTGCACAGTGCCCCTCTGTGGGTCATGTGCAGGGCCAGTCCAGGAGAGTTGCACACAGGGCTGTTCAGCTCCGCGCTCTGGCAGCTCAAGCCAGTTGCTTCAGCGTGGATCGCTTGTTCAGGTTGGGCAGGAATTCAGGCGGCTCCAGGAGGGCGCCGTGCTCGCTGATCTTATCTTCACTAATAGTAGCCCCAGGACCTCATATTCAAGTGGTGTTTTGCATTTTAGTTTCTTCCTGGTTTGTGAGAGTCCATCTCTCTCTGTTTGGGTCTCTCCAGGGTGTTTTATTCTGGAATTTGAGCTGTCTCTCTCAGAGAGGGTCTCTCTCATGCTACCTATTGGTCCACCATCTTTTTTTCCATCATGGATCTAGTTTCAGCCTTCTGCCTGTGGAGAGCCAGTTCTTCTAACACCATTTATTAAAGAGGCTATCCTTCTTCCAGTGAACATGCTTAGCCTCTTTGTCAAATTTCAGGTGGCTGAGTATCTTTGTACTTATACTTGCATCTTCTAATCTATTCTATTGGTCTTCAGGTCTACTTCTTTGCCAGTACCATGCTGATTTTATCACTGTGGCTTTGTAGTACAGTTTGAAGTCAGGAATTGAGATGTCTCCTGCCTTGTCAGAGTTGCCTTTCCTATTCTAGGTTTCTTCTGTTTCCAAATGAATTTTAGGAGTGTTTCCTCTAGATCTGTGAGATATGTTGATGGTATTTTGATTGAGATTGCACTAAATCTGTATAACAGTTTTGTGAGTATGGCCATTTTCACGCTGTTGGTTCTTCCTAGCCAAGAGCAAGGAATATCTTTCCATTTTCTAATATCATCTTCGATCTCATTTTTTAGTGTACTATAATATTCAGCATATAGGTCTTTTACATTCTTAGGTTGATTCCTAAGTATTTCATTTTTTTAGATGTTATTGTGAAGAGTGATATTTCCATAATTTCTCTCTAGGTTCGTTTCTTGTGTGTGTAAAAGAATGCTATTGATTTTTGCACATTGACTTTGTAGCCAGCTACACTGCTGAATTTGTTTATTACCTCTAGTGGTCTTTTAATAGAGTTTTTGGGTTTTGTATATAGAGTATCGTGTCATGTGCAAATAGTGATAATTTAACTTCTTCCTTTCCTATCTTTATTTCTTTTATTTCTCTCTCTTGTCTGATTGCCCTGGCAAGTGTTTCCAGAACTATATTGAAAAGGAGTGGTGACAGTGGCATCCTTGTCTTGTTTCTGATTTTAAAGTGAAACATTTAGCTTTTGTCCATTTAGTATAATGGCTGTTGGTTTGTCAAAGATGGCCTTTATAAGGTTGAGGTAGACACTGTGTATTCCGAGTTTCTGAAGTGTTTTTATTATGAACATGTGTGGGACTTTATTGAAAGCTTTTTCCACATCTACTGAGATGACCATTTTTGGCTCTGTTGATATGGTGTATCACATTTATTGATTTGCATATGTTAAACCATCCCTGCATTCCTGGAATGAACCCCTCTTGGTCATGATGTTTAAAATTCTTGATGATTTGTTGCATTCTATTTGCCAGTATTTTATTGAGAATCTTTGCATCAATATTCATTAGTGAGACTGGCCTACAGTTCTCCTTTTTGGTTGGGTCTTTCTTTGGTTTTGGTATGAGAATTATGCTTGCCTCCAGGAATGATTTAGGGAGGACTGCTTTCTTTTCAATTTCATTGAAGAGTTTAAGGAATATTAGCATCAAATCCTCTCTAAATATCTTGTAGAATTCAGCTGTGAATCCATCAGGACATGGGCTTTTCTTTGTTAGTAAGTTTTTTTTATTACATTTTCAATTTCAATAGCTGGTATTGGATTATTCAAGCTTGCTATATCTTCTTGGTTGAGTTTTGGTAATTCATATATTTCTAGAAATCTGTCCATTTTCTCTGTGTTTTCCTTTCAGTGTGAATAGAGAGAGATTCTTAAAGTAGGTGTTCATGATCTTATGAATTTCCATGGGATCTGTAGTAATTTCCCCCTTTTCAATCCTTATTGCAGGAATTTGGGTTTTTTCTTTATTTTTCTTCATAAGGTTAGCTAGAGGTTTGTGAATTTTGTTTATTCTCTCAAAAAACCAGCTTTTTTATTCATTAATTCTTTGTATTGTTTTTTAAATTTCGACTTATGGATTCCTGCTCTAATCTTTACTATTTCCTCTCTTCTATGAGCTCTGGGTTTAACTTGCTCTTCTTTTTCTAGTAGCTTGAGATGAAGCATTAGGTTGTTTATTTGTGCTCATTCTATTTTCTTGATATGACTATTTATTGCTCTATGTTTCCCTCTTAAGATCACTTTCATTGAATTCCACAGATTGCAATAGGCTGTTTCCACATTTTCATTAAATTGTAGGTATTGCTTTATTTCTTCCTTAATTTCATCAGTAGCCCACTGGTTGTTCAAAAGATTGTTGTTTAATTTCCATGTATGCATGCAGGTTTTGCAATTTCTTTTGCCTTTAATTTCCAATTTCAGTGTACTATGGTCAGATAGTATGCATGGGATAATTTCAACACCCTTGCATTTACTTAAGAATGCTTTATGAGATAATATATGATCTATTATAGAGAATGTGCCAAGTGTGGCTCAGAAGAATGTGTATTCTGTTGTGGTTGGGTGGAACACTCTGTAAACATCTACTAAGTCCAGTTGCTTGCAGGTATGATTCAGTTCTATTACTTCTTTGCTGACTTTTTGTCTAGTTGATCTATCTCTTTGTGACAATGGACTGTTAAAGTCCCCTGTAATAATTGTGTTCTTGTGTATTTGGTTTTTCATGTCCTTTAGTAGCTGTGTTATATAGTTGGGTGCTCCTGTATTTGGTGCATATATATTTATAATTGTTAGTTATTCCTCTTGAATTTTTCCACTTACAAGTATGTAGTGACCTTCTTTGTCTATTTTCATCATTTTAGGTTTGAAGTTCACATTGTCTGCAAAAAGAATAGTTACCCCTGCTTTTTTCTGGGTTCCTGTTCCATGGAATGCTGTTTTCCATCCTTTGATTTTTAATCTATGAGTTTCCTTTTGGGTCAGATATGTTTCTTGTATACAGCATATTGTGGGTTCATGTTTCTTGATCCATCTGTCAATCTATTTCTTTTGATAGTTGAATTGAGGTCATTTACATTTATGGATATCACTGATATATACTAGCTGAAGTTTGCCATGTTATGTTCCAATAGTTTGCTTTCTGCTTTTCCCCCTTATTTAATTGCTTGTCCTACCTGGTGGTTTCTTTCTGCTGTTCTGGGGGTTGTGGTCATTTGTATCTCTGTCTAGTATGTCTTTCAACACTCTTTCTAGGGTTGGTTTGGTGGATGTAAATTTCTTCAGTTATTCTTTGTCATGGAAGTATCTTATTTTTCTGTTAAATTTGAATGAAAGTTTTGTTGGGTACATCAGTCTGGGTTGAAAGTTGTTTTCTTTCAGGGCTTGAAATATCTCATTCCAATCATGTCTTGACTTGAGGGTTTGTGCTGAAAGGTCTGCTGTGATTCTAATGGGCTTTCTTTGATAGGTGACTTGTGTTTTTTTTCTAACAGCTTTTAGTATTCTGTTTTTATGTTGTATGTCTGAGATCTTAACTATTATGTGTCTGGGTGTAGATTTATGTTGGTTGTGACTGCTTGGCATTCTGTATGCCTCACTTATCTGCATATCAGATTTTTTCCCCATGTTTGGAAAGTTTTCTCCTATTATTTCTGTGAGTATTTTACATACATCATTTGTGTTGACTCCAGTGTTTTCACTAATGCCTATTAATCTTACATTGTTGTTCTTGGCATCATCTTGAAGCTTCTGGATTGTCATTTCATGCTGCTTTATTTTTAAAAGTTCTATCCTTTCATGATCATTAATTGCAATCCTGTCCTCAAGGTCCGAGATCCTACCCTCAGCTTCATTTAAATGGTTTTGCATACTTTGGATTGAATTTTTTTGTTTCTTGGATGTCTCTTTCAGTTTGCTTCATGAATTCTGCTTGTTTTCTACATTGTTCATTCAAGATTTCAATCAGTTTCTCATGTTCCTGTACTTTTTCCTCTATTTCTTCTTTAGCTGTGCTCAGCAACTCCTTTACTAAGATTACTTCTATCTTTACCTGGGAGAGTAATATCTAATTTGATTTCCTCTGTGGCCTCACCAGGTCGTTTTTTACTTTCATTTGCTATATTTTCAGAGATTCCTGGTGTGTTATCTTTGGGGTCCTGTATTTCAGTGTCCCCTGTATTTGCACCTGTTGCACTGGATATTTGAGGTTGCATTCTGCCTTTTCATTTTGCCATTTTCTTCTTTCAGGTTAGTGGTTGGTTCTTCAGACATGTTAGTGTGATTTGTTGGTAGTGTGTATGTTGGTATGCTACTGTAAAGTTGATGTTTGTCCAGTTACTGGGTCCCACAATGAATAGGTGGGCCAGTTACCTGGCTCCCTGCTGCAGGGCCTGTTGGGTGAGTCCTGTATTCTTCCTGGGCTGACAAGCTTAATAGTCTTGACGTAGGTCAGCTTTTATTTCCTGCTAGCACTTTATCTTCGGGTTATTCCAGGTCATTAAATCTCCCTGTCTATAGTGTTTGTCTTGGTTGAGGCCCTACTGTGTCCCTATTGTGTGCCTGTGTGTCTCATAAGCCCTTTTGATTTTCTTCAAATTGTGGAGTCCTTTTCGATCCACTTCTCATTCTGCCTGATGTTTTCTGTGTGTAGGAAGGGGTCAACCTCACTCTTGTCAGACTTACCAAGGTCTTACAGTTAGTTGGATGGAGCTTTACTACTGGCCCTATTTAGCTACTGTACACCTCTATTTTGGGGACATACTCACCACACTCACTGTAGCCAGCTTAGATCTTGTTATGGTGAGGCAGTCACTTATCTTCCTTCAAGGTAGCACAGATAGTCCATTGTAGTCCAATGTTCCTCTGGGCACAGAGTTCCAAGTTTGCCCAGTGCACGTTGGGATTCCGTCACCACCTCTGCTTGAGTGCATGCAGTCAGGGCCAAGGGTGGGTTCCTGGCCAGCCAGCTGCCTGGGGTTTGCCAATCATTCCAGCTAGGCCCACCTGATCCCTCTCACATGCCTTGGGGTGGTTTCAGATGCTGGGCATGGCATTACTGCCTGAGCGCCAAGTTTGGAGTTTGTCCTGTGTGCGTTGGTGTTTCTCCCACCACGGCAGCTTGTGCAGTCATGGCCCCTTGAGTCTTCTTATACTCTAAATTTTAGTCATTTGTCCAAGGAATAGCTGGCAAATTTTTTCCTCATTCTGTTGATAATCTTTTCACTTTGTGCTCCCTTTGATGTTCAGAAAGTTTTTAATTTAATTTGGTATCCTTTGTGGATTCTTGGTGTTATTTTTTCATGTAACTGAGGTTGTGTTCAGAAAGTCTTTGACTTCAGGAGTTTTACTTATTTAACCTTCAAGCATAACTACCTGCACAGTCTCATTGCCATAAGTTCAGCCCTAGCTAGAAATGACACAGTAGGCACTGGAAACATAATCACTAGATGGATAAATATATGAATTATCACATGTCAATATCTATGAGACAGTGGATACAAATGAAGCTCACAAGATTACCAGTTTTATAAAGCCTACACCTGATCTTGGCAGAAGTCAGGGCAAACTTTCCCATTAAGGGTACCATAACAAAATATTACAGATTGGGTGGTTCAGATGACAAGAATTAATTTCTTCACAGTTTTGAAAGTCCCAGGTGCTGGTAGGACTAGATTTCTGTGTTCTTGCAAGGTCTTTTCATTTAAGCATGTGTCTTTGTTGTCTCTTCTTATTTTAAAGGGCACCAGTCTCATTTGACTTAAGCATAGCCTTATGATATCATTAAAGTTTGATTACTCCCTTCAGGGTCTTGTCTTCAAATATGTTCCCTTTAGAGGACTTGTCAGATGGGCAAAATTCAGTCTATATCACCAAGTCTAATTGAATGCTTAGAAATTAATCCAAAGGTCTGAGATATAGAAAACTATACTAAAGCCATGATTTTTCTTTCTGCTTGCACAGGAATTAAGTACATGTAGGTTGAAGGATATTGTCCACTGTTTGACTTTGGGGGTTCCTGATGCTGCCTGACTATTGGTCCAGGATAACCTCTGCTGATGTGTGCTCCTCTTGGCCTCCACTTTCTATTGCTATGCTTCTTTCTAACATTGTCTCTCAACAAGACTTTGATCCATGGAATTTAATCACTCCCTCTCATTTCTTTCTTTCTGTGTCACCAGGGACTGAACCTTTCACACAGTGAGCTATTTCCCTTGCCCTCTAAAACTGTCTGTTTTGAGACAGGGTCACTTTAAAATTACTAAGTTGCCCAAGGGTAAACAATAGGCAAAGACTGATCAGAAGCTAAGTGCAACTGTGCAGTTTTTCTGCTTTAGATCTCCAGAGTGCTGGGATTATAGGAGTGCACTGCCATGCCCAGCTAACACAGTCTTTCTATTGACTTTGAAGCTGGTTGTCAGTATCATGTTTTGGCTTATCCTCAAGACTTGCTATTTCATTATATACTTGAGGAAGGATGTTTACAAATCAAATACTAAATTATACCTGTGTGCTATGTCTTATTCATTATCCATGTTCTATATAGTAATAATATATTATTCATTCTTCAGGTCTAATTCTACATGTTGACTTCAACTTTCCACTTTGGTAGTCACTGAAATTTGAAGCAGGTAATATAGTATGGATTTTACCTATGTCCTAACCTCAATATAGAGAAGTTGAAAAATGTCCCCAAAGTTTCAGAGCATGTTAAGATTTTACAAGTCACTTTACATCTTTCAGGTTGTTTCCTCATCTGCAAATGGAGCTGAATACTTGTGTCTATTTCACAGGATGTCTGAGAATTAAATGCACTAATATTCAAAATGTGCTTCAAACAGTTATGGGTGCCTGGTAAATGCTCAATAAATGCCATCATCATCTTCCTAATAATATTAGGATGTATACAGCAGATTTTCCCCAGACTGTAATGTCATGAGGTTTGAAGAGAGCTCACAAGTTCATCCCCCATGTCTTTATGAGGTTGCATTCTCTGTTATCTTTTAAAGTGTTGTTCCAAATAGAATGACAAAACTAACTATCTTGGACTCCTTGCCTCAGTTCTTATTAACTCTTATTTTCTCCATCATCCACCAGCATTTCTTAGTGGTTTTCATCACCTATAATTGCTCACCTAAATTATGGTATTACAAGATTTCCCTGAACTGCCAATTCTGGTGATGAGTTGGGAGGCATTTCACAATATCTATTGTACATTTGGGTCCTAATTTACTCTTTCAATTTCTCACACCAGGGAGATGATGTGATGTTTCCACAAACATGTCCAATTTATTTCACTCAAGAGTATAGATTCTAGATGAATCCAATTACCTAGAAATATCTCAAATCCATCCTTTATCATAGCAGAGTTGTACTCCATTATATAAAAGCCATGCTGAGTTGGTTATTCACCTTCTATGAATGCTGAGTTGGTTATTCACCTTCTATGAATCCTGGTTTTCTCATTTGTAAGCATTCTTCCCATAGGTGGTATGAAAGACTTTGACCTAAATGTGGGCCCTTGGTTCACTCTTGCTCTATACTTCTACCCTAGTGTTGCTGATTCTTTTTTCATGCTTTTGTTAGTAACACTGCACTCCTTCATTCCCTGTGCAAATGAAATGTATAACAAAACAAACAAACAAAACAAAAAATCCAACTGCAATAGTAGGGCCATCTTAGGAACAATAGTTTTCTGATTATTGTGTGCCATTTGGTTCCCTTACTAGTCCTATTGACTAACAAGAACACAATCAGGCCTCAGGGTTACCTAAAGTTAGGCAAATGCTTTTCAGAGTTATTATTTTAAAATCAATGACATATTGATATAATGTAGATATAAATTGCAGTGATTGGCCAGTGTTCTGCTTATGTATATAGTGAGACAGGGAATTTTGAGGATGAACAACCAGCACATATTAAATTCAGTTGGATTTTAAGCCAGTGAAAAGGCTGTGTTAGTTAGATGGGTGATAAATTCCATGGATTAAAGCCTTGTTGAGAGGGAATTATGAGAAAGCTGCATGGTGGCTCTCTAGAATATGCATTTGTTAAATGAATTTGTTACCTTTAGAAATTACTTTCACAAATCTTTATTACAAGCACAGAATTATGACAGATGTACATAAGCCATTTAATGACAAGGAGAATTCTAATGGTCTAAATTGAGAAATAGCTCTCAATTAAATCCTGCTAAATAATAAGAGAAAAGACACTGCCAAGATTGGGCCCAGGCCTCCCAACTCATCACCAGAATTGGCAGTTCAGGGAAATCTTGTAATACCATAATTTAGGTGAGCAATTATAGGTGATGAAAACCACTAAGAAATGCTGGTGGATCATGGAGAAAAACACCAACTTTCTGTTGGTGAGAGTGCAGAGGGGTGCAACTATGTTGGAAGTTAGTATGGAGATTCCTCAAAAAGCTAAAATTAGAGGTCCCATTTGTCTCAGATATTCCTCTTCTGGGTATATTCCTGGAAGAATTAAAAACATTATACCACAGTGATATATGCACACCCATGTTTATAGCCGCATGATTTTTAATAGCTAAATCTTGGAAACAACTCAAATACCCATCAACCAACAAATGAGTTAAAAAGGTATGGCTTTTATATAATGGAGTACAACTCTGCTATGATAAAGGATGGATTTGAGATATTTCTAGGTAATTGTATTCATCTAGAATCTATACTCTTGAGTGAAATAAATTGGACATGTTTGTGGAAACATCACATCATCTCCCTGGTGTGAGAAATTGAAAGAGTAAATTAGGACCCAAATGTACAATAGATATTGTGAAATGGTGAGAAATTGTTCAAAAGAAAAGAAGAACTAGGGTAGGAGAAGGAGGAAAGGAAGAAAAGGAAGAGGAAAAATGATAAAAAATAGACAATGAAATGGAAACAAGGTTTTGCAAATAGGGAGAAGAAGATGGGTGAACAGAGGAGGAAGGATTGGGGAAAAAAGAGGAATCAAAATATATCATGTATGGATATAAATTGCTGGTCATGAATATGATCATTTTATATGTCTAAAATGTACCAATAAACTTATTTTTTAAAGTCTGTTTGGGTAATAAGGAAAGTAAAGTAGTCTATTACTGCTTCTGGTGTATGGAAGTTCACAGCCTAAGGCTTAGAATTTTTGTGGGAAAACATTCCAATCTTTGCTGACTTTTTTTTACAGCTTTATTTCAAATTTTATTAGACATACAAGAGCCAAGGAATAAGGAGTCACATATTTCTTATTTACAATGAGTCACTATCCCAGAGGAGGCATGCAATAAACATGTAGACAAAGTATGTGAACTCTTGTGTTTTTCAATTTATAACACCACTGAGGAAAATCAGTTCCAAATCTTGATCTGCCTCAATGATGAGTAATAGTTCCTTTGCTTTGTTCTTAGAAAAGAAATCAGTATTGCAAGTTGCAAAGAATAGCTGATTGGATTCTAGGCGGTTTTCAATATTTCTCTTCCTCAATTTTTATTTTTAAAGCAGTAAAACTATTTTATCAGAGGAAATTTTATTGGTACTTTAATTATAAAATGCACATAAGCCAGTTTGCTTAGTACACAATGCATGGACTCCTCTTTTTTCCTCTATAAAGCAGCTGATATGGTATCAGAATTTTATTACCTCTGGAAATAGGCAACATCCTGCCCTTCCAATTCCAGGTTACAAATCATCCATGGGTGTCCAGAGAACTTGAGCTCACATTCTTCTTTTCCCAGTAGGGTTTTGCACACCTCTTTGTTCGGAAATTCTTGTTTTCAATCTAATCCTTTTTTAAAAAATGCTTCATCTTATTGAGAAGATAAATTATAAGACTTTAACATAAAATGAAATCAATTAACTTCTCTTAAAACTATGGCCTTAGCTTTTTATGTTTAGAATCACATTCAAAACAAAATTAGGGAATAGAAGTAAGTTTCATAGTTGTTCTCATCTTTTATTATCTTGACCTAATTAGATTTCTGGAATGAATAAAAAATTGAAGTTTAAAAGAAATCACAACTTTACTTTTTGAAAACTTGCTTTTACAGGTATAATTTACTTTTTAGAACAGTTTTAACAGAAAAATTGTAGAAAAATGAAGTGACTTCACTTGTCCTCCTGCTGTCACACATGCATGGCCTTCCTCACAATCAACATCCCCACAGTGGGGATTCTTACAATTGGTGAACCTGTATTCATGCATCACTGTCAGCCCAAAGAGCACAGTTTACTGGAGTTCAGTCATGATGTCATTCTATGATTTTGAACAAACATAGTGATTGTTATTCATCCTTGTAGTGTCATACAGAGCAGTCTTACTATCCTAAGAATGCATTGTGTCCTTCCTTCTTCACTTCCCTCACCACCCATAACCCCTGGAAACTGCTGATAATTTTACAACCTCTGTAGTTTTGCTTTTATCAGAATATCACACAGTTGTAATCATAGCATATGTAGACTTTCAAGGTTGGCTTCTTCCAATCAGTAATATGTATTTAAGTTTCATTGATATCTTAACAGGTAATCCCTATTATTGCTTAATAGTATTCCAGTGTTGGATGTATTAAAGTTTATTCATACATTCACCTTTTGAAGGACATCTTAGTGGTCTTTTAAGTTTCACAGTTGTTAATAAAGTTACTATAAACACTTAAGTTCGAGTTTTGGTGGACATATTTTCAATTCATTTGAGTAAATACCAAGGAGTGAGATTGCAGGATTGTATGAGTAATATTTCATAAGAAGCTAATAAACTTTCCCCCAAAGTGTCCATACCATTTTGCATTCCCATCAGCAAGAATAAATGTTCTTATTCCACTTTGTGTTTGGTGTCAGCATTTTGGATTTTATAACTTCAGTGGGTATCTTATATTATTGTTTTTAATAGAAAGTTTTCTAATAACATAAAAATATTGAGAATTTTCTCATATAATTATTATTTATCTGTATATTTTCTTTGGTAAGGTGCCCAGTTCTTTTCTCCACTTTTCACCTAAATTATTCTTTTTTTATTGTTTCAAGAATTCCGTATTTGCTTTGGGTAGTGATTATTTATCTGGTGTCTTTTCAAGTAGTTTTTCCTACTCAGGGGCTTGTCTTTTTATTCTCTTGACAGTCTTTTTTAAAGTAAAATTTAAACATTTAAAGTAAAATTGTCATTTATTTTCCTTGTAATGAGGAAATGTATGCTATTTCCTCAGGTATGAAAAACTAACCAGTGTGTCTGTAAATTGGTCTTTTAACTAAAATTGTGCTTTACTGAAATAGTAACTTGATCATTGTGAAACTCAAGTTGTTGGCCTTGAAACAATCATTGTGCCTTGGTGTATGGCAGAGGATATTTCCCATTTCACCATACAGAATATTAAAATCCTGTGTACTCAATGTCAAGAAAGTTGAGGCAATAATAGTTTATGAACTTAGAATAAAATAGCAGCATATTTTTCCAAAGCTTGAAACACATTTCATGCATTTTTTTCATGTTCTAGTTTCTCAAGGCAGAAAGATAAATGTAGCCCACATTATTTCATCATAATCCATTTCTCTGTCTTTTCAGAACTATCACTCATCAAATATCAGATCTCCTGAAACTATCTTTTTAACTGCCTCATATTATTCCTCTTTCACAATTTAATGTTTTTCTCTATTTTGACCCATCTCTTACATTTGGCTTACTTGGTTATTAAATTAGGTTTCAGTAGTACATGAGCATCCTATTAAATTCACATGCTAAATTTTAATATTCAAAATGTCTTTGAGGGTACTAAGCTACAGTTAGACAGAAGAAATAAGCTTTAGAGTGTTTTACAGCACAGTTGAATGACTACAGTTTATAACAAAGTATTACGTATTTTAAAGAGAAGAACTTGAGGACTCCAAATACAAAAAGAGTAATACTATAAAATACTAGTTATCCTGCTTTGATCATTATACATTATGTACACGTATTGAGATATTATACTATACTCCATTACTGTGTACAATTATTTTGTGTCAACTAATACAAGAAAGGAAGTGTGAGCATAAAAGCAAAACTTATGTGTTTTGATCCCCCATTATGTGTTTTATTCATTTTTGGG
The DNA here is from genome assembly GCA_004027295.1 of Dolichotis patagonum. Taxonomy (NCBI): domain Eukaryota; kingdom Metazoa; phylum Chordata; class Mammalia; order Rodentia; family Caviidae; genus Dolichotis; species Dolichotis patagonum. The sequence goes on from PVJX010012655.1 coordinate 16,523, forward strand.
GGGATACTTTTTTTATCTCCTTAAATCTCTTCTAAGAATTAATCTGTCTTCCAGAATACATATATATGTTTATTTTTAGTTAGCACATATTAATTACTGTGCAAAATAATGAATTTCACTATGACATTTTCACACATGCATACAATATTCTTTGATCATATTCATCCAATTACTCTCTTCACTTTCCCTACTTTATCCCATTTCTCTTCCCTAGTATTTTATCTTCTAATTTCATTTTGTCTTTTTACTCTCTTATGTTTCACACATAATAGAAAATATATGATACCTATCTTTCTAAGACTTCCATTTTCACTTAACATGTCAAACTACAGTTACATCTATTTTCATGCAAACTCCATAATTTTACTCTTCTTTATTGATAAACAGTACTCGAAAGTATATATTTTCCATATTTTTTAATCATCTGTTGATGGGCATTTAGAATGATTCTACATTTATACTATTGTGAATAATGCTACTATAGACATGGGAATTCAGGTATCTCCATTGTATGCTGCTTCTGATCTCTTTACATATCCAATAGTAGTATAATTTGTAGTTTTTTGATTACTGATTTTTGTACTGGCTGGATAATGTTACATTATCCAATAGTGTATAAGGATTTCTTTTCCCTTTATTCCCACCAACAGTTGTTGGACACTTCTCAAATGATAAAGGAAAAAATGGCCAATAATTACATGAAAAAGTATGAAAAAGTATTCAACATTTTTAGTGATCAGAGAAATGCCAGTGAAAACAACATTGAGAGTCACGTGTACATGCCTACAATCCTAGCACTCTGGGAGGCCAAAGCAAGCGTACTCCAAATTTGAGTCCAGCCTGACCAACTGAGCAAGACTTTATTTGAAATAAAAAAAAAAAGCTGATGTTGTATCTCAGTGCATAAGCCCTGGGTTTGAACTCCAGTATCACAAGAAACAAACAAGAAAACTAAATTTAAATTGGGCTCCCCTCTCTTCCCAGTGAGAAATATGGCTCATGAAGAGCAATATTTTACTGGACTTATGTTCTGAATCTTTCTTCTGTTCTCTCATTTCTGGGCCATTTTTGATGTGTTACTATAATTATAATGTTATTATTGTTGTATTTATTATTATTATTTTTCTGTTGGTTCACTGGAGTTCACATTTTGTTGCTCAAAGGAACATCAAGGCAGGAATGGACCTTCCTATAGGACTCCTTTTTAAATGCAATTTTCACATTAGAGCAATATTATCTTTCTTCTTGGATATTACCCTACATTGCTTAACTCTATAGGAAAATAAATTCAACAGGCTTATTGCCAGAGTTTTTGTTTGTAGAGAAAATGTGGCTCTGCATCACAAAGCCTCTGCCTAATATCGGAAAAGCTAGAAGTGAAAATGCAGACAGGAGATATATGTTATAGTAGTGATTATCAACCATCTGTCAGATTCTTACCTAGAGCTAGGCACTGAGATAAACATTTTAATCACATGATTTTAATTGAAATCTCTTATGAAACAAGGCGGTCAGGTTGCTATAGTCCATTATTTACCTTATAATATGGGTTCTTATTAGTGTTCTCACTGACAATGAAGAAGCTGTGCCTTTGCCTTCAGGTAGGTAGGAAGTAGAGGAATTGAGATTTTGATTCAGGCTGGCTTTTGGTTTGTCTGTTTCTTTGTTTTGAAGCAGGGTCTTGGTATGTATTTCAACTTGGTCTTGACCTCACTATGCACTCCAGGCTGGCCTCAAACTTGCAGTGATTTTCTCTCTCAACCTCCTGAGAGCTAAGATTACAAGCATGTGCCAGTTTGCCTGGCAAGCAGGCTTTGATACTACTATGCTCTACTGTTTCCTCCCTGGACAAGAATAGATAATGAACACTTTCTCTGCTACCTCTTAACACTTGGTTCAGTTGGTGGCTTCCACATTTAGAAAAATACTTCATATTTTCTTAGTGGATTGGGTCAAGTCTACTACCTCATCTCCTGTATATTTTTGCCAGCACAATATCCTGGATATGTTTATTTATAGTTACTTTTGCATTTAATACTTAATTAAACAGATGGCTGGGTTGAGTGCACTACCAGGTAATGGATTCTGCGTTTGCTTTTGCTTTGCCCTTCCCCGCCCCTTGCCCTTTCCATTATCTGATTCACAGGATGTTTCCTCATTACCATGAAATCTGGGGGCAGAGAAATTTTATTTCTGGTTTCTATTAGCATTTTTAGTTTGAAGACCTTTATGTGATTGGTGTGGTATATTCAGAACTTCTCTTTGTGATTCAGATGGTCCCTGCCAAAGGAATTTCCAAGCACAGTTTAAGAAAGAGAGAAGTGGTTTATCTGAACCAGTGCTTACCCTCAGGTCATTTTGGTTTTAGCTTTGCAATGCAGACTAAATTTTGATGTTTCTGTCTGGGAGGAGGTGGAAAGAAGTCAGCTACTTGGGGTACCCAGGTGGGGCTCTGCAGTGGCTCCAAGGGAGATCAGTGTCTTCCCATGAGTGGAACTAGTTAAAGCAGGATGTTCTCCAGAATCTAGTTCAATAGCTCTTAACCAAGAGTCAGTCCTCCAATCATCTGGGAGCTCCTAACTTTATTTCTCTAGATTTTATTTCAAAAAGCTTTCCAGAGTCTTGATATCTGTGGTTCAGTAAGGTTCCCTGAGGTTCTGAAGTACACACATATATTTTTTAGCTTTCCCATTGCTGGGACATGACACACTCAGTGGTATTGTCTAGAGTGCTTGCCTAGCATGAAAGAGGCCCTGTGTTCTCCCATAATTTAAAAGAGAGGTTTAATTTGGCTTATGTTTCAGGGGATTGAGTCCATGGTCAGCTGACCTCAAGACAGAAATATCATGGTAGAAAGGCATAGAAGAGGAAATCTGCTCATCATATAGCAGCCAAGAAAGAGAAGTGAGGAACCAAGGAGGGTGATATACGCTCCAAAGGCAAGTATCCAGTGATATACATTTCTCAAACAAACCTCGTCTCTTTACCTGCATAGCACATTTTGATGTGGACTATATCCTCTGTGATTTAATTCACATTGACAAGTTAGCTCTCCTCACTGTGTTTTCATATCTTTTGCTCTGAAATGAGAGAACGAATTAGACAAATTCTGGCATCTCTTCTTTCTCATGAGAGATTTTCAATATTTGCTTGGCTATTCTTTAATCATACTAAGTTCTACACACCACTTTATATGTGATAATAAGCATAATTCCTCTTCTCTCCACTCTGCAACCCATCTTGCTCTCCTCCACCCAAGCACATACTTGTGCGCCCTGCTGTCAAGTGCTACAGCTATGTGGTCCAACACTATCATGCTTGGTCTTGATGTCTGCAGATACTCTCAGCAAAACAAAGAAAGGGAACATTGGGTAGTTGCTTTTGTAAGGGTTTAGCTATTTAAACAGGCCAAACAGCTGGGGCCTGTTTTGATGAATCCTCTCTAAAACACAGAGTGCTTATCAATCATGATCACTTGAGTGAGATTAGCTGACAACTTGCTGTTGTCTACCAGGTAACTACCACCTGTCAGCAATGTGGCCTCCATTTTAATTCTATGCTAAGACACACACATTGCATTATCCCCAATAAAAACTCCCAATTCTGTACCTTTCTTACATAGTGACTGATGCAGAATACTCTTTTAGCATTTACTCAATGAATACATGGATGAATGAATGAATATAAATGTTTATAAGATGGGAAATATGGAGTTTTGTGTCTTGTCCTTCATTGAACTGTACATTCTATCATTTACTTGCATTCTAACACTTCTAAGATATTGAAAAGTTGGAAAACCTGACAAATCCATTTAAGGCAATTACTGAAAGAGTATTTAAAAATGACTGTTATGGAGTATCCTTCAAAAGACTCATGTGTTTGAAAGTGCTTGGATGATGAGGGAACTATACTTATTGATGGTTTTGGTCTCTCCTGGACACTCAGATTAGAAGGCAGGCTTGGTTAGATGTGGTTAACTGGGGTCATGAATAGAAGGGTTTATCCTCTTCCCCAGATTCTCCCAGTTTCTCTCTGCTTCCTGGATGCCATGAGGTAAGTAGTTGACCATCAGCCGATTTCTGCTTACCTCTTAGCCAGAGGACCATGGGCTGAAAAGGTGAGTCAGCATAAACTTGTTCTCTTTAAATTTATGAGTGTCAGATTTTATGTCTCAGTAATGAGAAAAGTACTAAGGCAGATTTTGGTGGCAGAGAAGGGAGGTCATTGCTATGAATATACCTGACCAGATGGTTTAGAAGTCTTTGCAACTGAATTACAGGAAAAGTTTGGAAAGGTTTAGAGATGCTGGGTAGAGAAGCCCTAGAATACTTTAAGCTAAGCTTGATGGGAGAATCCAGTCAGAGCTCAGAAGACCAGAATGCAGATAGGAATGCGGGTAATAAAGACCAGCCTCAGGAAGGTTCAGTTAGGGACAAGGATTCCACTGGCAGTTGGACTTAAAACCATGTGTGTTATGCTTTAGCAGAAAATTTGTATGTTTTGCCTATGCTCTGAGACTCTGGGGAAGACTGAGTTTCAGGTCAGTGAACCAATTTTTCTGGAAGATGAATTTTCAAGACAGCCCAATATTCAGTCTATGACATCGACACTAATCACTGCTTCAGCCAGAAGAAAAAAGCAATAAGGCGAATATGAAATATGTAATGTTTCATCAGAAAAGAAGTGCTTGCAATATTAGGGCCTCAAGGAGTACTTTTGCTGAAAATATTAGCATTGAAAAGAAGCCACTTTCCATTGGGACAATATGAAATATGCCTCACAGATATCTCAGGAGTAAGCAAGAACTTACCTTTCACAGACTCAGTGGTACAAAACCTGAAAACTTTGATAAAATCTCTAGAGCGCGTCTCTTGAAAAGAATGGCCTATGAAATTGATTCTCTGAGATCTACTTGATTGTGTTTATATAAGCACTTAAAGGTCTCTGTGGTCATGCTTCAAGGAGGTCTGGTTACTATTCTAGCTGACAGATTTTGGCATTATCCATATGATGGTCTTACATGCATGAGGAATGCAAGAGTTGTTGGAATCAGGGAGACTTCTCAGATTTCAAAGGATGGTCTTGCAGGCCAGTAAAGGAGCACCTGAAAAGGCAGTGCGTGAAGCTGTGAGAGTAAAGCTAAAAAGGTAGTGGAAACCTCATGAAGTTGGAGAAGCCAGGGACACAGAATATCTGGATAAAACTTCAGATGCTGAGCAAAGTCATGCTGAAAGAGAGGCCATAAAGCCTTCATGAGGGAATGCTGTAGGGACCTGGGCTGCCTAAGCCCATTAGACCTTACATCTCACCCCAACCTGTCCTTGCTGTTAAAACATGGAACTGTAGTATTTAATATCTGTCCTGTTCGTTTTTAGCCTTGCTTTGGTCCCATTCCTTTTCACTTGCCTATTTCCCCCTTTGGAATAGAAATGTTTACCGTATGCCATTTTAAATTGTCATTTTTACAGTGCTTCACAGTTAAGAGGTTATCTTAAGTTTCAGAAGAGACTTTGGAATTGAATCTTTCAGCAATGCTCTAGCTATTAAAATTTTTGCAGTGCTTTGACCTGGACTAAATGCATTTTGCATAAAGATATGGATGTGAGTCTTTTGGACGCCAGGGCAGAATGTTACGAGTTAGACCTCAGTGTCCCACAAACACCTCATGCATTTGGAAGGTGATTCAGCAATGGGGAGCTATAATCATCAGTGGCTTAATCCAATGATGAGCTCATAGCTGGCTTGCTCTTAGGAGGTGGGACTTGGTTAGGGCAAGACATTAGAGGTGTGACCTAGAAGGGTACATTTCCCTTCCCAGGTCTTCCCTTTTCTCTGTGCTTCCTGGCTGCCATGGTATGAGCAGTTTGCTTCTGTGGTGCTCCTCTGTCGTAGTATTTCTGCCATGCAGCTGATTGCCTACAGATCAAATCATGAGCCCAAATAAACCTTTTCTCCTTAAGTTGTAGGTGTTGGGTAATGTGTCTTAGCAGTGAAGAAATGACTAAGACAATGACTTTGAGAAGCACAATATTAAGATGACCCACACGACTTTTACAATCTTTCCTGAAATAGTCATTATATGTTCAGTCAAGTAACTTCAAATTTTGGAGTTGGAAACTTGGAACCAAGCACTAGGTGGCCTCTGCTGCATAACCGTGTTGATGTTCATTTAACTTCTTGCTGTTTCTTTCCTAAGAAGCCAATCTAGAGCCTGAGATGACAAAAGCAGCCTGGCCCCATAGGGCAGTTGAATACTGCTGGACTATACTGATGTTCTCCTAGCCTCCCACCTCCTCTTGCATCACTTGAGCAAGCTGACATATCATCTTATGGCTTCCTCACAATGCTGCTGGATGCTGGGTGCTGACCAAGTGATCAGGAGCCTCAAGTCTGGCCCTTATCCCTTCAAGTTTGAATCAGCGTTATGGTATAATCTACTTGTGTCTTTCAAGGACCCAGTTTGGCATGCCTATGATACTCATAATGACAGACGTTAGACTCTACATTCCTGGCAGAGTGGCAGAGTCCCTTTAGGTATGTTCTGTTCTCCAGGGAAGAGGGATTATTCTAAAATTTTTACCTCTTTTGTTGACCTTTTCCATAGCCACAAAATGTTATACTAATTTTTTTTAAAAAGTTTTTTTCCTTAAACAATTCCAGGCTTTTGTCAGATAGAGTGGTCTAATTCCTGGAGTTGAAAGTCTTGGAGCGACAATAATAACAATGCAATGAATATTTGCTGAGTGTTTTATATCTGACTTATATAGTATTTTTTCACATAAAAAGTTTTTTTAAAGAACCAAACACTGATTGGAGGCAATACTATTGCTCCAATTTTATAAAAGAGAGTACAGACCACAGAGAGATTGAATAGCTTGTCTAATTTATTAAAAATAAAGGAAAGGCCGGAATGGTCATGTTAAGAAAATTTTAAAAGTTAACATAGTGAGAAAGTTGTTGAGCTGGAGTTTGTGGCAGACTGGTTTATATTACCCTCTGAAAGACTGAAGAGTATTGTCTTTCTAGGGAGTGTGACATATTGTGAAGAGCACTAAGTCATGTGGCTATAATCTCAGCTTCACCACTCACATTCTGCTGAGCTCAGGAAAATAACCCAGATTCTCCAGACTTGCATCAAAGAAGGATGATCATTTGGATGATCAGAATTCCTTCCAACTGAATCATTTTAGAAAGCATTTTGGTTCTTTCCATTCAAGTTCCAACTTGCTGGATAATTGTTTAAAAATAATTCATGTGATCCTCTACATCTTACCTTTAAAAATCCTTGCGTGTCCATACTATATTAGAATCTCTTGTTTATTTTTAAATAAATTCATTTCCTTGGAGAGCCACTCTGCCTGTCATTGTTTTAAGTTTACAAAATTAAATTGTTATTTTATTTGAAATACCCATTTCATGCCAGATTTCCAACCGATCCTGAGTTCCATCCCATTCTTCACTTCCTTAGGAGCAAGTATGTCACATCTCTGAGTGTGTCATGAGTTTTCCTGGCAGTTTGTTGAAACTTACAGGCCTCTCTCAAAGAACTATTTTTAAATCTAAAAAATAAAATGTACACAATTACAAAATAAACACTATTTGAGGCATGTTTGTTTTAGTTACCTACTGTGCTTCAAGTTACTGCAAACTTGATGGTTTAAAATAATGCAAATTTATTACCTACACTATTGGAGTTCAGAAGTCAAAATGGGCTGACAGGGTTGTGGCTCTTCCAGAAATGCTCTGAAGAATATGTTTCTGTATCTTTTCCAGTATCTATATCTACCTGCGTTCCTTGGCTCATGGCTCCCCATTCTGTCTTCAAAACCAGTAATCATATCACTATCAACATCTCTGTGATTCTGACTTCCTGTTTTCCTTTTTAAAAAGATCCACCTGGAAAATCAGGATACTTTCTCATCTTAAGATCATTAATTTACATCTTCAAATCTCTTTTTTCCATGTAAAAAACATATTTACATTTCTATGGCTATGATATAAACATCTTGGCAAGGAATACTCTGTTTGCTACAATAATGTATAGTAACATATAACTATATTAATATTTTATATGGATGCATTAGATAACAGAATCTAGTGGAAGTTCTTTTCTTAATTTTAAAGAAAAAAACCAGAAAAATAAAAAAGCAAACAAATAATGAAACAACAACAACAAAAGCAAAATGACAACAACAATAACAGTAACAACAAAATAATTGTGATACAGGATTTAAAAATAGGGCAATACAAATTTAACAATGGTTGTTACTTTGCATATTGTTATCTTCAAAATAGTTGCTCAGGTTACCAGATACAGGCATGCAAAATTGATCAAACAATATGATTTCCCTTTGAGCAATTTCTTTTTCTTTCATTATATCTATTGTAACTTTTGGATCTTATTTACTTTTCTAATTTCTTACACTAGTGAGACAGCATGGTGTTTACACTGCGAGACAGATTTATTTCATGTATGGTTTCTAATTGCATCCCATTTACCTATAAAAGCTCTAGTTCATCCTTCTTTATAGATAAGTAGTAATACATTGTATGAAAATATCACATTTTTAAATCCATTCTTCAGTTTATGGGTATTTGGGTTGCTTCCAAGGTCTAGCTATTATAAATTGTACAGAAGGGGAATAGCTGGGTTGAATGGAATCTCTAATCCTAGTTTGTTGAATAATCTCCACACTACCTTCCACAGTGGTTGTACCAGTGTATAAACTCACTAACATTAGAGAAGAGTTCCTATTTCTTCACAGCCCCTCTAGCATTTGTTATTGGTTGATTTCTTGGATGTTAGCCATTCTTCCTGAAGTGAGATTGTATCTCAGTGTTGTTCTAATTTGCATTTCTCAAATGACCAATGATGGTGAACAATTTTTCATACATTTATTTTCCATTTGCATTTTTCATCTTACAGTTCACCTAAGATGCTCATTTTTGAATTGGGTCTTTGAATATGGATTGCCTGATTTTTTCAATTCCTTTATATTCTAGATAAAGTCCTTTTGTCTGAGAGACAGTTGACAAAAATATTTTCCCAATCCATGGGTTTTTTTTCACTCTCTTGGTGGTTTTATTCAACGGCAAAAGCTTTTTAGTAAGATGAGATCACAGTTGTTGTTTTTTTTGAAGTAATTTCCATGTAGTTTGGTATTGGTTCATGAATTCTCTGTCTATCTCTATGTCTTCAAGATTTCTATCTATTTTGTCTTCCAGTAGATTTATTGTCTCTATCTTAATATGTAGATCTTTGATAGATTTTGACTTTAGTGCATGGTAATAGACATGGGTCTAGTTTAAGTGTTTGGCATGTGGAAAGTCAATTTTTCCAGCACCACTTATTAAAGGGGCTATCCTTCCTCCAGTGAATGTGTTTGGCCCCTTTTTCAAAGATAAAGTGATTGAGTGTGTTTATAGTTGTGTCTGTATGGTCTATCCTGCTCAATCCTGCTCAATTTATCCTCAGGTTTTTTTTTTTTTGGCCAGTATCATGCTAATTTTATCATAATAGTTTTGTTGGGGATTTATCTCAGTGGCTTAAGTGCTTGCCTGGTAGGCACAAGGTCGTGAGTTCAATCCCCAATACCAAAAAAAAAATAGTTTTGTTAATTTTGAGTCATGGTTTTTGATGCCTCTTATCTTGCTTTGTTGTCCAGGATTATCTTTACCATTCTACATCTTTTCTGGTCTCAGAAGAGTTCTAGAAATTTTTTTTCTAGATTTGTGAGGTATACTAATAGTATTTTAATTGGAATTGCACAGAATCTGTGTAACGGTTTTGAGAGTATGGTCATTTTCACAATGTTGGTTCTTCCTATCCATGAACAAGGGATATCGTTTCATTTTCTGAATTCCTCTTCAATTTCTTTTTTGAGAGTACTATAATTTTAATATATAAATCTTTTTCTTTTCCTTTGTTAGATTGATTCCTAAGTATTTCATTTTTTTGGATGTTATTGTAAAAGGTGTGATTTCCTTAATTTCTCTCCTTCAGTTTGTTGCTTGAGTATAGGAAATCTATTAACTTTTGGTAGTTGAATTTGTTCCCAGCTATGCTGTGGAATTTGCTTACTAAGTTTAGACATCTTTTGGTGGTATCTTTGGGGTCTTCTATATAGAGTATCATAACCTGCAAATAATGATAATTTAATTTCTTCCTTTCCTATCTTTATTACTTTTATTTCTCTTTCTTGTCTAACTGTCTGGCTAATGTTTCCAGAAATCTGTTGAAAGAAGTGGTGATAGTGGGCATCCTTATCTTGTTCCTAATTTTAGAGTGAAAGTTTTCAGGTTTTGTCCATTTAGTGTGATATTGCCTGTTGGTTTGTCATATATGGCTTTTATCAGATTGAGGTAAAGAACACCTATTTTGATTTTCTGTAACATTTTTACCATGAATGTGTGTTGGACATTATCTAAAACTTTTTCTGCATCTATTAAGAGGGTCATATGAATTTTGTATTTGTCTCTGTTGATGTGGTATATTACATTTATTGATTTGTTCATGTCGAACCAACCCTACATTCCTGGGATTAATCCCACTTGGGTGTTGTGTACACACTTCTTGATGATTTGATGCATTATGTTTGTTAGTATTTTATTGAAAATTTTTGCATATTTGTTCATTAGGGATATTGGTCTATAGGAGTCTTTTTGGTTGGCTGTTTCTCTGATTTTGGTATCCAGGTAATACATACCTCCAGGAATGATTTAAGGAGAACTTCTTTCCTTTCAATTTTGCTAAAAAGTTTGAGGACTTGGTATTAAGTGTTCTTTAAATTTCTTGCAGAATTCATCTGTGAATTGATCAGGACCAGAACTTTTTTTATTCATAAGTTTTTAATTACATTTTCAATTTCATTAACTGATATTGGATTATTCAGGATTTTTATATTTCTAGATTCAGCTTTGGTAATTCAATCTGTTCATTTCTCCTGTTTTTTTCCATTTAAAAAAGTATAGATTTTTTTTTTTTTTTGGTACCAGGAATCAAAGTCATGATCTCGCGCTTGCCAGGCAGGCACTTAAGCCACTGAGCTAAAACCCCGGCCCAAAAGTATAGATTTTCAAAGTAAGTATTGGTGGTCTAAGTTTCCACAGGATCTATAGTGAAATCACCATTTTAATTTCTTATTGCATGAATTTGAGTTTATTCTTTCCTTTTTGTGAGAAGGTTGGCTAAGGATTTTGTTTATTCTTTCAAAGAAGAATCTCTTCAATTCATTAATTCTTTGTACTGTTTAGTCTTTATTGTGTTATTTTATGCTCTGATCTTTATAATTTCCTCCTTTCATTAGGATTTGCATTTCACTGGCTCTTCTTTTTCTAGAAGCTCAAGTTTTGACATTCAATTGTTTAATTGTGTTTCTTCCATTTTCCTGATGTGGAAATCCAGTCCTATAAATTTCTCTCTGATGACTGCTTCCATTTTATGTCACAGATTCCAGTAAATTGTATTTGCATTTTTGCTTGACAGTGAATCTTTAATTTCTTCTTTAATTTACTGGGACCCATTTGTTGTTTAGGAGAGTGTTACTTAATTTCCATATGTTTATGGAGTATTTTTTAAATTTCTTTTTTCATTAATTTCCAATTTTATTGCACTATGGTCAGAAAATATGCATGGGATAATTTCAGTTCCTTTGCATTTATTTATACATGTTCTGTGGGCTAGTATATGGTCTACTTTAGAGAATTCCCCAAGAGCAGTTAACAAGAATGTGTATTCTGATGTTGTTGGGTATAATACTCTGCAAACATCTAGTTTGTTCCATTTGTTCACAAGTTTGATTCAGTTCTGTTATTTCTTGTTGATTTTTTGTCTTATATAGGTGGGTGCTCCTGTATTTAATACATACATATTTTGATTGTTATCTCTTCCTCTTGAAGTTTTCTCCTAAATAGTATGTAGTGGCCTTTTTTATTTCTTTTGATTATTCTTGGTTTGAAGTTCACATTACCTGCAAACAAAACAGCTATCCTTGTTTTTTTCTGGTTCTCTGTGTCATGAAGCATTGTTTTGCATACTTTGAGTTTAAGTCTATGAATTTCCTTTTGAGCTAAATGTATTTCTTATATAAAACATATTATTGGATTTTGTTTTTTAGTCCATTCTGCCAGTCTGCTTATTTTGATTGGTGAATTGAGGCCATTTACATTGGTGGTTATAACTCATATGTAGTGGTTTATCTTTGTCATGTCATCTTTCTGTTGTTAATTCCTTAATTTTACTCTCTAAGTGCTTGCCATGCTTGGTAGTTTCTTTCTGTTGTACCTGGAATTGTGGTCATTTTTATCTCTTTCTAGCATATGTCTCAGTCTTATTGTAGGATTGGTTTTGTTGTCATGAATTTCTTCCATTTTTCTTTGCCAATTATTTCTCAATCAATTTTGAAAGATAGTTGTGTTGGGTACATGCATCTGCGGTGGAAGTTGTTGTCTTTCATGAGTTGAACTACTTCACTCTAAACTCTTCTTGACTTGAGAGTTTGTGTTGAGGAATTTGTTGTGATTCTGGTAGACTTTCCTTCATATGTGATATGTTTCTTTTCTCTGACAGCTTTCAATTTGCTTTTGTTATGTTGAATTTCTGAGATTTTAATTACATGTGTCTCAGTGTACTTTTATTTTGTTTAGGGCTAACTGGAGTTTTATGTGCTTCACTTATCTGATGTTAGAATACTTTCCCATGCTTGGGAAATTTTGTGCTATTGCTTCTGCAAATACTTTTTATGTTATGTGTTGATTTCTGTTTTTTTTTGTTGTTGTTATTGACACCTGTCAGTATTATATTGTTTTTCTTTCCATCATCTTATATTTGTTGAATTCCTAGTTCCCTATTCCTTGTTTTTTTTTTTTTTTTTTTTTTTTTATCAGTACCAGGGATCGAACTCACGACTGCCTGCTTGCAAGGCAGGCGCTTATGCCGCTGAGCTAAATCCCCAGCCCCTATTCCTTGTTATTTTAAGGAATCTTTTAAGGATCTCTAGCTTGCATCCAGTCTTCAAGGTCTAAGACTTGATCTCCAGTTTCATTTAAGATGTTTTTTCAGATTTAAATGGAATTTTTAATTTCCTGAATATCACTTTGATTCTGTTTCATGATTCTAATTCTTTCTTTTATTTTGTCTAATGTTTCTATGATTTTCCTATGTTCCTATATACTTTTAATCTATAATTTTTTAGATACGCTATACAATTCTTTCCTAATGGTCATTTTTTCTTTTTCTTTTCTTTTTTTTAACCTGTGATATTATTTGTGATCTGATTTGCTTTGAAACCTCATAGAGTTTTTTTTTCTTTTTATTTCAATTGCTATCATTTCAGAAATTTCAGTTTTGTAATTTCCAGTTCCTTCCGTGTCTCCTGGGCTTGTTCTGGCTGGGATGGGGTCACAAACTGCATTTTTGCTCCTTTATTTTTTCATTTTCCTCAGTTCCCCCAGACAAGCTGATTAAGTCCAAGGCACTTCCCATGCTGAATGACTGTCCTATGGTGTAAAAGACGGGGCCAGACACCTGGGTTCCTTTGATCTGAGGTGCCTGGGGTGATGGAAAAATGTTTGCCAGTGCTTCTGCTCTTCCTTGGCTCACTGGGGCTTTCCTCAGTGGTGAAGGGCTCCTGAGTGAGGCTCTTCTGGATCTACCCTTCTCCCTGGGGCACTCCACTAATGGCACCTGGACATTGTGCTCAGATGGATGGGGCTCACCTCCTCCAAGACCTATGCAGCTGGCTGTGGTGCTTCCCTTTTGGAAGACACCAGCACTGGGTTGTGCAGACTCAGCTCTTCCTGGACTCTTGCAGTTGGTCAGTGTGCACACTCAAAAGAAGGCACTGGTACCCTGTCCTGGGCTATGTTCTGGGGCCTGTGTGGCTGGCCAGGGTGCTACCCCAATGTAATGCACTGAGGTACTGGACTGACTAGGGCTTGGATCCACTAGGAGCTGTGTAGCTAGCTGGGCACACCCCTAAAAGATACTGCCAAGGCATTGTACTAGGCTGGGTAGAGCTCATATCCTGCAAGACCTGTGTGGTTGACCAGAGCTCTCCTTTGATGGATCTAATGGCAGGTCTTATAAATGACATACTTTTAAAAAGGTAATGGTGAAGCTGATCATGGTGATGCATGCCTGCAATCCCAGCACTTGGGAGGCTGAGGCAGGAAGATCACTGCAAGTTCAAGACCAATGTCAGCTACAGAATGAGTTCAAGGTTGAACTGAACTGTATAGCAAAACCCTGGTCTCAAAAAAGACAAACAAAACAAAACAAAACAACATTCAGCATACTCGAACAACTGTAATTTGGTAGGAAAATATTTGATTATTCTATAAGAACTGTAGGAGTAATAAAACCGAAAATGCATAATTGCTACTGTAAAAAAGAGAGCAAAAGAAAGTGCTCTAAAGGATATAACTGCATGTATGTTTAAGTGTGGGAGATAGATGACCATACTACTATTTTTGTTAGATTGTTGAGCAGAACTGTTAATAGTCTCACTGTTTGAATGTCTACTTTGTATGCTTTAATTTTGTAAGTTGAACAGCTATTTCCAAGATGACAGTATGTAACTTATCAACTAGTGATTTCTCAGTGGGTTTTTTTGTTTTGTTCTTTTCTTTTTTTCCTTTGGAATTCTGTATTGTTGCTACCGTTTTTTCTGTTTTGTTTGTTTTTTTCTTTCTAAATAAAATAAAAAAATTGCTTATTCTAGTATTGAGACATGAGTACTGTTAAAACCACTGTGTTTTTATTTTTTTTTTCCCTGTGTTTGTAAGGACCACTTTGGGTTGTGTGACTATGGATTGTTGAGCTGAGTAATGATATATTCCTCTCTTCTTTTTCACAAAATAGATTCATAAAGAGCAAATACCATCCTTTACCCTTTTTGTTGAATGTTAAAAAGTCAGACACTCTATGAAACCCTCTTGTTTACATGGTCTGTTCTGCTTATCAGGAAGGGCTGAAGCAGCAAAATGAGAAGGACAGGAATTACTATTTTCTAATTATCTTCACTAATCACTAGCTGTGTGATCATGGAAAAAATGCCTAACTTTGGGGCTTCAGATTTCTCATCTGTGAATTTGGAAATGACGTGTACTGGTTCCTCAAACTGTTAAATCAGTTCAGTTGTCAAAATTGTGCTGATGTAATACCATATTCAGACAGCAGAGGGAACCATGGGCTAACATTTGCTGGGAAGAAGTCCATGCAAGCCAGACCCTATATTGGAAGTTCATTTTATTCTATATATATTGTTAGCAACAGAGGACAGAGAAAGATACATCATTGCTGATAACTATAGTGTCCCCATGATTCAGTCACATTCCAAAATATATAAGAGTTTGAGAGATGTTTTAGATCTAAAGCATAAAAGTTAGTAAACTGCTTGAATCTTCAAGACATTAAAGGAATTCATCAAATAACTGCACTGAGACATTTGAGAGAATTTTATTTAAATAATGAAGAGATTAAAAAATCAGAAGTGTGGTTGTAAAGTGACTTCTCTTTAAGGTAAATAAGAAAATAGCTTATTCTGAACCAAATATGAGTTATCATGTCCTGGAAACATGGATATATGTTCCATCATGGAAGGAGTTTGTTATGGCTTGTGTCTAGTAGGCTTGAGTCCCCTCAAAGTCTTATGTGTCAATAGATGAGCCTTTTCACAGGTGGCAGAATCTAAGTATGTGATGCTGGGATTAAGGGTGCGTGCGTGATTGTGGACAGTGGGGATGTCCCAACGTGGGTGTGAGGGTGTGAAGCCTGGATAGAGTATAAGGGACACAAAGATGTCTGTTACAGTTGCTTGTCACTTCATTACTTTGCTGCCTTATTGCCTTCCATCCACCATAAATTGTTTCTCTTCTGTGATGCCCCTCTGCCATGCCACTCTGCCTTGAAGCCAGCCAACTATAAACTGAAACCTCTAAAACCTGTGAACTACAATAAGCTTTCCCTCCATTAGCTTTGGATGTCAGAACCTTTGTATGAGGAACAAAAGAAGTAACTAAGACAAACTTAAATGAAGTTTTATAGTCACAGAGCAAAAGGAAGTTGGTATATCAAAATATTTACCTATCAGTGTCCTGGTCTAGGAACACTGATCTCCTGCTCAGTGGCATGACAACAGTGTAGACACAGATATGACACATATCATTTTAGCTACAAATGGCAGCAGATGATCAAAGCCCAATAATGGGCTAAGACCCCAAGGCACAGTGTCCTTGGTCTTTATAAGGTGCACAGTTTGATGGGGGGATGCTGATGGGCTACAAGAAGTGGGGGTGAACTGCCAATGTAGTCAAGGTTCAAAGGTTGAGGAACAATGAATATTTGGAAAAACAAACAGCAATAGATCATAATTAACTACTAACCTGACTGTCTGCTAACTGCAATTACTGAACTAGAAGGAATTCACATGAGTCAAAGTTCTTAGTTGCCACATTATCTTGCTTTGAGGTAATATGACTTCACAGCCCTTTTGTTCGAGTTTGCTCTCACTGTTGGCTTAAAGATTAATCTGTCTTTAAGCCAGTTGTAGGTCTTACCACAAGTCATGGAGGCCTAGGACAGATTCTGTACTTTTGTGACAATTTATTAATATTAATTATTATCTGCTCTCTATCATCTTAGCCTTTATCAATTATATTGATCAGGCTCCAGCAAGAAAAGGGAATCTTCTAAAGCATTGACATATGATCTTATCATATACTAAATTTTAGGCCTGTTAGGAGTTGGAGGTGTGTTAAAGAAAGCGTGATATATTGCAAGAATTTTATCTACACAGTCATCACAAGTATATAGAGGTCAGATACACAGTTTGATAATAAGTAGGTATTAAAAGGTATACTGAGAAGTCTAAAAATAACTTTGGCTCTTGGTCTACAACATTCTCTCTCTGTGAGCATGACATTCTGATCATGAAAGATCAGTTATGATCATGATCATGGTCATGGAGCATGGTCATGATTATAGATGCAGTTTACTTTGCTTCAGTTCACAGAAGGTAGATTATATTATTTTGTCAATACTTAGAATAGTTGAGGAAGTAAAAATGTCCTATTTTTTAATCACATAAATAGCTTAGAAAAAGAAGTCGTTTATAGTTTATTATTTTGTTTTATTTTCTAGAAAACAGAAAAATTGAGTCAAGTACTATATAAATATATAATAACAGTCGTTAACAGTTTGGGACACATTTAAGATGAATTTAGTGACAGTCCCAGCTTTCAGTTTTAAAGTTTGAGACTGCCCAATGTGTGCATGTAGGATGTACACTTTACTCAATCTGAAAGGTATTACATTTAAAATAATGTAGTTCCTAAGTGGAATTCTCCAGATAATATATAATTCCAGTAGAAATATGATTCCTAATGGTAAGAACAATATAATTCATTGATTATATTTTTGCTTAGAAATATATTACTGGTTTTATGGGTGAGTTCATTGTTATAACTGTGATAATACCATGTTATATTGATTGTTACAAACTTATATGCAGTACACATCTATGCTTTTCAACCATATTCCTCTAAAATTTCTATTAAAATTATATTAAAAAGAAACTTCATGTAAGTATCTAAGTTATGAAGAAGACTACAAATATTTTAAATGAAAGTTATTTTGCTTCCTACAAAGCATGTTTTTACCAATGAGATGGTATTTTGAAGGGCACCTTGTAAACATTAAGATATTTTATAAATGTTTGTTAAATGTAATTTAGGTTAAATTTTCTATAATATCTAGAATGTATGACAATTCAAGTAGATTTGATAATATAGAAAACAGTATAATTGTACTTTATAAGATTATTTGGTAAAGTGACTCAGATGTACGTACAAAATGACTGGAACCAATAGTGCTTGTTAGGACACTTAAATGATGAGTAGGAAGTTTCTGAGGAGAGCACAGCTACAGCTGTTTATCAGAATAATACAATAAGGAAACAGGAGAATGACTTTGATAACTGGGAAACTGCCTAAAAGATGAGAGAAAATATAAAGCTATGTGTTTTATTTGTTTTGGGTGTATTTCTCATCTCTAAAAATAATCTTTGAAAGTAAATTTTATTCAATTGAAGTGAAAAAGCTTTAAGGAGAAATTGTTTAGAATGATTAAAAATGAAAACAATATATCTACTCATTCCTTATGACAACAAAAGAACTGGCCAAGAGGAAGTAAGACATGCAGAGGACAGAAGATTAACAGATACATGCTATGAGCTACTTTTACTTTTGGTTATCTTATTTGAGATAAGGTCTTGCTATGTTGCCCAGGCTGGTCTTGCATTTCTGGGCTCTAGTAATGCTCACTTCTCAACCTCTTCTTGAGTGCCAGAACTACAGGTATATGACAGGTTTGCTCAATAGAGCAGCAACTTATTTTTGCACTGATGGGGATTAAACTTAGTGCCTCACACATATCAGTGAAGCACTGGGACAATTACTTTTGTAAAACAAAGGCTTTGAAGAATATATGCATCACCATAGGAATTTTGTAAATTAAAAAGACAATGTAAATTAAGGACCTAATAGGTGAGTTAACTACTAGTTGAATTACTTGCTACATGATGGAAAGCATGCAAGTTTCTGAGACAGATGAGAAGCACCTGATTTATTTTTCGCTTGCTGGGGAAGGTGTGACTGCACTTTCCCCTTGCTTTCCTTTGCTGCTCCTTGCACCCCAATGGGACTGGGATGGTTTGCTTCAGTACCCTCTCTGGCTGTTTAATGATATCCTTTTTGGCTATCCAACTGCCCTTCTTCACTCCAAAATGAGTACAACCAGACAAACAGTGTGGTTTCTGTGTGCCCCTCTTGACACTTCAAGTGATTCTGTTACTGTTTTGAAGAAGGTACAGGATATCAAGGAGGGACTATGATCAAAAAGAGAGGAATTAGGGGCCCCTTATTTGTATAACAAACATTCATTGCAAACCCTTCAGCCCTGCCTCTCACTGCAACAGGACTCCACCTGCTATATAAGGAGCACCCCCAGTCATGCCTCAGGCTTCCATCTAGGAAGGCTCCATCCTATGTACTGACCTTTTTGTGCTGCAGCACAGCCATGCTAATATACGGACTCACTTTCTTCTTCCTGGAAACCTGTTAGTGATTTATTCCTTGGGCTCCAAAATGCCTGTTTATCTGTTTGGGATTTTTATCTTAAGTAGATAGACAGAGTGGTCACTTTAAAAAAAGTGCAATAAACACTCAGAGCTGTTAACATGAAATAGTTCCAGAAACCAAAAGCCAATGAAGACTACCAGAGACCAGCACCTACAGCATCCAGCACAACGTGGCACTGGAAATTGGTGGCCAGTGATACATGACACCAGTATCCAGTAGGCTTGATTAGTTTTGCCTAGGAGAAGCTGGGACTGGAGGGCTGGGGATTTAACTCAGAGACATTAGAACCTGCCTGGCAAGCATGAAGTTGTGAGTTTAATCCCCAGCATAAAAAGAAAAGAAAAGAAAAGAAGAGAAAAGAAAAGAAAAGAAAAGAAAAAAAGAATAGAAAAGAAAAACAGAGGATAAATAAGCTGAAACTGGAAGATGACAACAGTCAACAGCAGAGATCAGCATCTCTTAGAGCCAACCTGTGATGTCCAGCAGAAGCTGATGTTTGATAGTGATGGCTAGCAGTGGGCATCTAACTTGCCTGATATTAATCTGGTCACCTCAGGACTGCTGTCAGAGTTGCACTTTGCTGATTCAAGATTTATACCAGAGTGGAGAAAAAGAACCTTAAGGGAACCTGGAAAGGGTTCCAGGAATGCAAAGCTAAGATGTGATGTAGCCTCTACTCTTTGATACTTGGGAGGTTTACAGAAAATAACCAAGAAAGGAAATATTTTCAAAATATGAAAGATGCCAGAAGTGCAATGAATAGGATGGAGGGAACACTGGGAGTTATTGGCTCGAATTAATGATCAGAGAAATCCAGACTCTCAGGATAGCTGGAGTCAGGATGGCAGGAAGCAAACTAACTTTATACTACAATCTCCGAGACTCACATTAATAAAAAATAGCTACATCCTAGGAGTTTGGAGTTGAGGTGAGGTGGGAATAGGTAGGCTCTACTTTGTTTTCTTTAGAGATAAGTGGTTTTCAATATCAAGAATGCTATGGTTTAGATAGTGACTGTTCCCAAAAGTCTCATGTATTCTGAAGTGGGGCTTTTGGAGGGTGACTGGATTGTGGAGGTACAGTAAATTAAATCACAAATTATTCTATGTCTAAATGTGCTTTTAGGGAGTGAGGTCTGGTTGGAAAAAGCAGGTCACTGAGAAATAGACCTGGAAGAAGGTATCTCCCTTCTCTCTTTCTGCTTACTAGTCACCATGACATGAGCAGTTTTCCTTGACTAGATCCTTAAACCATTCCCTGTCTGTCATGCAGCCAGCTAACAACAGACAAATCTCTTAGACTATGAGCTATAATAAATCTCTCCTCCATTAATTTGTGAGTGACAAGTATTATGTATCAGTGAGTGCTGTGTCCAGCACAGCTCTCAAATTTTTCTGGAGGAGGATGGTGGACATTGAAGCAACAGAGGCAAGACTTAGAATGCAGACACCTAAAATCAGGTGGCACCCTCTCTCCCAGTGGGAGAAAAAGAATGATCCAACAACTGCAGTGCATTTATTTATACACTCAGGAGGATAATGTCAGTTGAAACTCCTCTACCTAAAAACTTATTTGCCTGGCTAGCCTTGTCAAAAACTGGAATAGCTTGTTCATGTGGCTCATCTTGGGAACTCTGCACTCTTGGGGCTAGTCTTGCTTTAGCCCTGTACATGTAGTTGATCTCAAACTGCTTTCTACATCTCCCTATTTTCTGTCTTGTAGTTGCAAGCAATGGATGGTCAGTTGAAGTTGGAGGAGCTGTGTTTGGAGGATTCTTCAGAAGACTGCGTTCTTCTCAAAATCTTTCTATTATGAGTAAACTTACTCATTTAGGCTAAAAAGTCTCAGTCCAAGGATTTCAGGTCCCTGAATTCAGGAATTTGACCCTACATAGCCCATTAACCCATAACAGTAGTCAGTTACCAATGTATCTGGCAATTGTCAGAAAGTGTTAGTGATTTGAGTTTCTCTTATAGATTAACATATTACTAAGGCATTGTTTTATACATCATGTGCTTATATTTTTCTGCTGCATGTTCAAGGCTAAGTTGAGATGGGACCTGTATTAATTAATTTCTTACTATCTATTAAGGTCAATTAAGTCTCTTCAGGATTTACCTTGGAACCAAGTACAGCAGCTCTTAGTTCTTCTGTCAGTTTAGCTTATTTGGATAAGTCAAGGCCATTGCTTGATCAAGTTACTTTCAGTGAAAGAGTGGGACAGTTTTCTCTCCTAGTAAGTCTCCTTGAGCATATTGTACACCACTGATCTCCTTCTACCATGGTCCAATAATCTCCTCAATCAGAAGATGGGAGATTCACCAAGTCATAGGATGTTGCAGCAGAGGTTCTATTTTGTCCTGAATCCTCACTGACCTTGGAAGGCCAGGGCCAAAGTATTTGCTGTCCTCCTAGCACATCTATCTGTCTAGTATTTGATCTCCAACCTTCAGTTGTTGAATATCCAGAGGAGAAGATTACTAATGTTATATTTTAATGAGAACAGTGAGCTTAACTATAATTTTATTTGAATACAAAGTACCTTGAAATACAATGTAGAACCATTATTTCCTACGTAGAACCATGATGTTCTAGTAGTTGAATTTCTGTACAATGTTTAAAGACAACAGTTGTATAATTTTATACATAAAGTTTGCAATCAGAAGCCATACATAATATTGTAGTATGACAATCATGATGACATTTTTGTAACACACCTACATTTCCATGTTGGCATAAAACAAATTTTTTAGCCACTATCTCTATATAGTACATAAGAAGATTTTACCCAATTTATTGACCTTTAATGAGATGTCATTGAAGAAATTTGTGACATTGTCTGGTTCATTTAACATCTAGATATCTCTAAGTATAGTGACACATACATAGCAGATACAACACATAAGTTTTGTTAAAGGCAGATATCTGAATTTGAAAGAAAAGACTATCATCATAAATAATCCTTGTTTTATATTTTGGAGGCCCTGTACCACTGGAAAGCATGAATAACTTAATACAACACAAAATTAATAAAATTAATTGTCATAGCCATTTGAAAACTTTTTTTAAATTTAGTTTGGTATCAAAGCATCTTTAAGTCAGAAAACTTTATATCTCATTTTTAGAAAATTTAAACTTTTGATGATGACCCATGTAAACTTATCACAATAATGTATTTTAATTATATTTGTTGGGGTATCTCCCATAAGGCAAGGAAGTCATTGGGGCCTCTCATTAATGAACAAAGACTGGGATATAATTCTTCCCAGGCTGCTGCTCCTTTATTAACCAAAGGGAGCCTTGATCAATAATATTTCAAGCTCAAAGGATTCCCATTTATTTACCTTAACAAATTTCTGATGACCTATGAGAAAACCAATTTGATATCATTTTGATAGCTGGCAAACCCAGGTGGAAGAATGCTTTTAAAATTTATAAACAAAATTAAATTATAAATAGGCAAGTCAAAAATGTAAAAGAAAAATAAAAAGAAAAAGATCATTGAGCATAAATAAAAAACAACAGTTTAAAGATAGAAAAAAGACAACAAATACACAATTTGCTTAGATCAAATATATTTTTGGCCAAATTGAATTATAATAACTCTTAGAGTCTTAGAAGTGTGTAATTATAAATAGATTAGTCTGAACTTTTTCTTAAAAAACTGGTAACGTTTGTGTCCCTTTCTTTCATGTAGCTTTCAGCTCAGTTATCTTTATGTTCTTTATTACCTGTCAGACTTTTGATTCCTAATTTTGATTACCATCTCCTGGGCATGCAGGGCCAATTTTTGTAATTGGCATTTGGTCAGGTCTAGCCCCATCCTTGTTTATCACCTGTGGTTTGATTTCTGAGGCACCACTGTTCAGGACTGAGCATCAGTTTCTTGAAAGGTGGAATCAACTCCTTCTCTGGGTCTGGGTCCATGATATATCTAGACTGGACACTCTGGGACCCAGATGGCCATTCACTATTCTTTGGAAAGTTATAAGCATACGCTTGACCCCATGTGAGTACTGGGTTGGGTCACTTCCATTGTCCACTATGAAGATCTTTCCAAAGGACCCTTCCTAACTTATTTTCCTTTAACTGATTGAATTGTCTTTGTGCTGCTTTGGTTCCATCTTTAGTAGAATTTAAAAAGTTAATAGTATATAATGCAAAGCGAAACCCATTATGAGGTGTGAAATTTGTAAAGAAGCATTCTCATATTTGTTTTTGTAGTTGAATTTTGAGCGCACAATGATCATATTGAATAATTCTTTGATCTTGAAGATTATAAAGAATTCCCACGGTAAGGGAAATGTGAAAAGTTTTAGAAAATATTTGGAAGGCAGAATATATGAGTTGGGCCACTGTCAGTCTTAAGTGCTCACAGGCAGCCAACAGTACTAAAAGCATCCAAGCAATGACCAATACGGTACTAAAAGCATCCAAGAAATGAGCAGTAACAAGCTTAGCCACTTCGCCAGTGTAGGTAGAAGCAAAAATAATTCCCAAGGAAGTGTCCTCTGAAATGTGGACCCAGCATAGAAAGCCAACTTCAAGAATGTGAGTGACATCCATTTGCCAGAGATGATTGGGGTGTAACCCTTGGAGATTAACCCCTATAGGGAGTGAGGGAAGATGTATTACCCATGAGAGACATTGTTTAACAATTTGTTAAGCTTGTTCCTGGGGTAAAGGAACCATTTGCACAAGGCAGAAGTGTTTCTGATAGAAAGTGGAAGGAAGGCAAAGCCTGTTGACCAGCATCTGAGGAAGTAACTGTGACAGTAGAGAGCAATCTATTTCAGCATTTCCCTGTAAGAAAACCCAGCAACTGAGAATGAAAATGTAAATGACCAATAAAGCAGGGGACATGGTATGACCAAATGACAAACTGGAGAGTGAAATAAATGGAAAAGATCTTTTTGGCTAGCGTGTATAGTGGCAGTTTCAATGTGGCACATCACACCACAATCCTGTGTTATCTGAAAACAGGTTAATGGGAGTGAATGAATAATCTTGCAAGGCCTGTATAAAAGCCTGAAATTTAGTCTTTTGTGCAGAAGGAAAACCTATATTCTGTATTTGGGAAGAAAAGTTCATTGCAGAACCTCCTTTTCCCAGAGCACCCATCTGTGAAAACTGTAGGTGTAGCAGAGCGATTTTGCAAAATATCCCCTCAATCTACAGCTGAAATAAGTAACCTGTTCTTTCCCTTTCCTATAGACTGTGAATGAATAGTCTCAATGCTAGCTGCTGCAAGGCAACCCCTAGTACATATAAGGGGCCAATGTCTGCATAAATCTGAATCATCTCAGACAGCATAGTCCATTTTTTTTGTAAGTCAAAAAGTCTCTTTACACCATTTATTTGCATTTCCAAAGGCTAATAGTTGAAAGATTAACTTGATAGCTTCTGTGTCTTTGATAATCCCCCCACCGACCTGCAATAAATAATTATACCACAAAATCCTGAAAAGACTCATGAGGACCCTGGTGAATGGAGGCCAGATAAAGGGATGCCTCACACTTTGAAGGAAGTTCCCTCTAAACCTTTGTGGCAGATACTTTAATTTTTTCATATGCTTACAAATCAAAAATAAGTTGACTATTTGTGGCAGCAAAGGCACCTTATCCCTCTAATATGTCTTTTGTAATGGTGATGTTGTAAGCAGGATTGAAAGTGACTTGATCCACTCACAATTTAAAAAAAAATTCGCTTCCACAATAAACAACACAACAGCTATAATTCTTCCTGTCCAATCATTTGGGACTACAACCTGTTTTCCTATTCTTAGGAGCTCTTTAAAACCCAAGGAGTAAAAGGAGTTGTGGGATCATTGGTAGAAGTTGCTTGTTTCAGTTCTTTTAAAGTCTTAAAGGGTTCAACTTGATGAAGATGCATAACTTGTCCTGGCATCTTGGAGTTCAGTAACAAGATAGACATACTTAAAACCCTCCAAGGAATTTTTCCACCCCCTTGGCTTCTTTTAGCATCAATCATAAGGGAGAATGAAAAGATGACTTTGTTCTATGAAGTCCCCACCTTAGCACATTAAGCTATGCACTCATTGATAGATCAAACCACCAAAAAATCTAGTACCTCTATGATCCAGTCACTTTCCAAAAGCTCTACCTCTGAACATATGAGATTTTGGGGAATAATGGGATACTTTTATCATAAATTATATATTGAAAGAAACTAAGTCATGACAAGGAGAGTTCAATTAGGCATTTGAAGAGTGAACTTGAGAAGCTTGAACTAAGAGAAGGCAGCCAGAATAAATGTTAGTAGTGTCCTCACATAGGGTCAGGGATTTGATAAAATGGTAGAAGGATACTTTTTCTTGTGATCTATTATGATATAGCACATAACTCCAAACTTGGTGGTTTACATGACACTTTTTTATATCTTACAATTCTATGAGGTAGGGATATGAGTGTAACTTTATCAAATGATTTTCCTGCCCTATCTGGCATCAACTGGAGTCACTCAGCTGGCTGTATGTGAGCTGATGACAGTTTCATGTCTGGGTGTAGATTTATGTTGGTTGTGACTGTTTGACATTCTGTATGCCTCACTTATCTGCATATGAGATTTTTTCCCCATGTTTGGAAAGTTTTCTCCTATTATTTCTGTGAATATTTTACATATATCATTTGTATTGACTCCAGTGTTTTCACTAATGCCTATTAATCTTACATTGTTGCTCTTGGCATCATCTTGAAGCTTCACAATCATCATTTCATGCTGCTTTGTTATTTTTAAAAGTTCTATCCTTTCATGATCACTAATTGCAATCCTGTCCTCGAGGTCCGAGATCCTAACTTCAGCTTCATTTAAACGGTTTTGCATGCTTTGAATCAAATTTTATGTTTCTTGGATGACTCCTTCAGTTTGTTTCATGGATTCCACTTGTTTTCTACATTGTTCATTCAAGGTTTCAATCAGTTTCCCATGTTCCTGTACTTTTTTCTCTATTTCTTTTTTAGCTGTGCTCAGCAACTCCTTTACTAAGGTTGTTACTTCTTTCTTTACCTGGGAGAGCACTTCTACTTTCATGTTCTCTATGATCTCCTGGAGTTGTTTTTTACATTCATTCGCTATATTTTCAGGGATTCCTGGTGTGTTATCTTTGGGGTCCTCTATTTCAGTGTCTCCTGTATTTGCATCTGTTGCACTGGATGTTTTAGGTTCCATTCTGCCTTTTCACTTTGCCATTTTCCTCTTTCAGCTCAGTGTTTGGTTCTTCACACCCATTAGTGTGAACTGTTGGTAGTGTTTATCTTGGTGTCCTACTGTAAGGTTGATGTTTGTCCAGTTGCTGGGTCCCACAATGAATATGTGGGCCAGTCACCTGGCTCCCTGCTGCAGGGCTTGTTGCATGAGCCCTGTATTCTTCCTGGCTGACAAGCTTAGTAGTCTTGATGTAGGTCAGCTTTTATTTCCTGCTAGAACTTTATCTTTGGGTTGTTCTAGGTAATCAAATCTCCCTGTCTAAAGTGTTTGTGTTGGCTAAGGCCCTACTGTGTCCCTATTGTGTGCTTGTGTGTCTCATAAGCCCTTTTGATTTTCTTCAAGTTGGGGGAGCCCTTTTTGACACACTCCTCACTCTGCCTGATATTTTCTGTGTGTAGGAAGTGGTCACCCTCACTTTGTCAGATTTACTAAAGTCTTACAGTTAGTTTGAGGGAGCTTTACTACTGGCCCTATTTAGCTACTGTACACCTCTATTTTAGGGGCATACTCACCACACTGACTGGAGCCACCTGAGATCTTTTTCAGTGAGGCAGTCACTTAATCTCCCTTCAAGGTATCACAGATAGTCCACTGTAGTCCAATCTTCCCCTTGGTGCAGAGTTCCAAGTTTGCCCGGTACACACTAGAATTCTGCTCCTGCACCTGCCTGAGTGTGCCAGTCAGGACCCAGGTGAGTTCCCCACCCGCTGCCTGCCTGGGGTTCTCTGAGAAGTCTGGTTAAGCCCACCCAATCACTCTCATGTACCTTGGGGTGGTTTCATATGCTGGGCATGGTCTTATTGTCTGGGCACTGAGTTTGGAGTTTTCCTAGTGTGCGTTGGGTTTCTGCCCACTGCTGGAGCTCTAAGGGTTTGCTGAGCAGTGTGGCTAGGCCCACCCATCCCTCTTGTGCACCTTGGGATGGTTTCAGAAGCAGGGCATGGTCTCACTGCCTGGGGACCAAGTTTGGAGTTTGCCCCATGTGCGTTGGGGTTCCT
This sequence comes from Dolichotis patagonum, assembly GCA_004027295.1. Classification (NCBI taxonomy): domain Eukaryota; kingdom Metazoa; phylum Chordata; class Mammalia; order Rodentia; family Caviidae; genus Dolichotis; species Dolichotis patagonum. The sequence continues at coordinate 43,885 of PVJX010012655.1, forward strand.
CTGGCTGCTGGAGCTCACGTAGCCATGGCCCAGGGTGGTTCCCAGCCAGCTGGCTGCCTAGGGTTCACAGAACAGTCCAGCTAGGCCTGCCTGATCCCTCTCCTGTGCCTTGGGGTGGTTTCAGATGAAAGGCATGGTCTTACTGCCTGGATGAGGCAGTTGGAGTTTGTCCCATGCACGTTAGGGTTCCTCTTGTCACTGGAGCTCGTGCAGCCTGGGCCCAGGGTGGATTCCCAGACAGCCAGCTGCCTGGGGTTTGCAAAGCAGTCTGGCTAGGCCTGCCTCATCCCTCTTGTGCACCTTGGGGTGGTTTCAGATGCTGGGCATGGTATTACAGTCTAACATCATTGTGTATCTTTCAAGAGATGCAAATTAAAGCTACTCAGATTCTATGTCATCCCAGAAATAATGGGTCTTATCAAGAAATCAATCAATAACAAATGCTGGAAAGGCCAGTGAGAGAAAAGGAATCCTTCTCTGCTTTTGTTGTTATTGTAGATTAATGCTTCCACCATGGAAATTAGAGTGGAAATTTCTTAAAAAATCAGGATTAGTGATCTAACAGTATCATACCAGAGTGATATATGTCCACCCATGTTTACAGCAGCACAATTTGTAATAGATGAATTTTGAAAACAACCCAAATACCCATCAATTGAGGAATGGATAAAAATGATGTGGTATTTTTATGCAATAGAGTACCACTCAGCTATAAAGAGGGATAAACTTGACATATTTGTAAGTAAGTGGATGTGAATTGAGAGTATACTCACAAGTGAAATAAATCACTCATATGTGTAAACATCATATGATTTCCCTAGTTCAAAAGCTAAAAAATAAATAAGATGCAGAATGTACAATAGATATTATGAAATGAGAAGAAAGTATTAAAAAGGAAGAAGAAACTCAGATGGAGGAAAAGAGAAAAGAAGGAAGGGAAAATGAAAAACAAACAAGTAAATGCATAATAGTTAAGATGGATATTGAATTCAAGACTTCATGCTTGCCAAACAGGCACTGCATCACTGAGCTAAATCCCTAGCCCATTAACCTCTTTAATAAATGGTCCTAAAAAAACTGACTTTCCACACGTGGAAGATTAAAATGAGATCCATGTCTTTCATCATGCACTAAACTAATATAAAATTGATCAAAGATCTAAATATTAAAACAGAATCACTAAATCTGCTAGAAGAGAAAATAGATAGAACACCTGAAGATATTGGTATAGGCAAAGACTTTATGAGAAAAACTCAGATTATACAAGAACTATCACATAGAATCAACAACTGGAATCTAATGTTATTAAAAAGTCTTTGCATAGCAAAAGAAACCACCAACAGAGTGAAGACACAACCCACAGAGTGGGAAAAAAAGTCTTTCCAGCTCTCTCTCAAACAAAAGACTAATGTCTAGAATATATAAAGAATATACATACACTTAAAAAAATCAGAACAAAATTTAAAGACCCAGTCCAAGATTGGGTGACTGAAATGAATAGATACTTCTCAGATGGAGAAATGAAATGGCAAGTAAATATATAAAAGAAATTTAACACTCAGGAAAGGCAAATTAAAATGACCTTGAGATTTCTCAACCCAGAAAGAATGGTAATTATCAAGAAATCAACCAACAACATATCCTGGCAAAGCTATGAGGAAAAAAGTACCCTTCTCCACTGTTGGCAAGAGTGTGGACTGGTATAGCCATTGCAGAAATCAGTGTGAATATTCCCCCAAAATTACTAAAACTGGAGTGATGAATACCACTAAGAAGTGGAGCTGAGCAATATTTAAAACCAACCAATTGGCTCTGTATATTTACAAAGCCTGTCCAAGGCCTAGATCCCCTGTACAGAGACAGGAAGTGGACTCATACTAAGTAAAACTCTATGGATTACTGCTTCAGGCTGAAGCCTGCTATGTTCTGTGCTGTTGTTGTGCCTCAAAAGACAGGACAAGGTCACAGCTGATGCTATCTGGCTCCCACCCCAATTAACTAGATAAAGACTGTAGCTTTTGATGTCTCATTTCAGCTGTGAAAGTCAACATGGAGATAAGATAGTTCTCCTAAATTAGCACAATTTATTACTGGGAGAAGTCCTTAAACCAACTCCCAAAGCCATACTAAGTTTATCACATTTTGCATTCTAAGTCCTTCCCTAAATTGAAAACCAAATAAAATATGGGCCACCAAGAGGAGTTTGTCTAAGTTCACAGAGGATCTCAAATTCTTCTAGGCAGTTTTAGTCCTCTTGGAGACCTAAAATCATACCACTTGTCTCTTTAAGCCTTAATAGTCTACTCATTTGAGATGTTACAGACCTGATCAGTCTGTGATACTAAGAGGGTCCACTGGACCCAGACATTCTCCTTCTTAGTATCTTCCCAAAAGAGTTAAAAGCACCACATGACAGTGATATATGCATATCTGTGTTTATAGCACCACCATTTTTAATAGCTAAATCTTGGAAACGTCCTAAATGCTCATAAACCAGTGGATGGATAAAGATGTGTTTTTTTTTTTTTAACCTAATGGAGTGCTACTCAGCTAAAGTAAGGAATTCAACTCACAACTTTAGAATAAGTATGCATGTTTGCTGATTCCCATCATGGAAGAAGAATTTTCATGTGTCAGTAAAAAAAGCCACAAGAAAGATTTGTTGGAGGATGATATGAGGTACTTAAGGGGCCAGGTATATAGCTTGGAAGGAAAAGCACCTTCCTGACAAGTGTGACATAGTGAGTTTGATCCCTGGTACAAAAGTAGAGGCACTCAAGTACAGAGAACAAGTGCTCTAAGAATTGGGGCACAGTACAGTTGGGATAGGAAACATTTAAATATTTATTTTTTATGGATTTATATGTTTATATATTTTTTATGGTTTATATTTTCATATGGTTGACCTCAGATGCATATTCTCACTGCCAAGTTATAGTGCAAATCAGTATCTTAGGGTTGAAGTAGAGGTATGCCCTAAGATATTCTGTCTTTAATGCAGCTGCTTTCTGGGCTCGAATAAAAGGCAATTACCAGGCAAAAAGAATCATGTGCCTGAGAACTTATAGGTTATGGATCTTTAGGAATGTAAAACTATTCTCTGTGGAAAGGATCACATGCTAGGGTTGCCTCCAGAAGCAGAAGTTGCAGCTTTTCTTAAAAATATAATTTAGAGAGAGAAAAAGATGGTGGACTGGTAGGTAGCAGGATCCAGAGCCTCTCTGAGAGACAGCTCAGATGCCAGAATAGAACATCTTAGAGAGACCCAAACAGAGGGAGATGGATTCTCTCAACCCAGGAAGAAACTGAAGGGAAAGGAGCTGCACGAATATGAGGTCCCAGGGCTACCATTAGAGAAGCTAAGATCAGCGAGTACAGCGCTCTCGCTGAGTTGCCTGAATTCATGCCTGAGATCGACCTGAGTGTCCAAACCCTCGATGATGCAACTGGCTGAAGCAGCCCAAGCATGGAACTGAACTGCCCTGTGCATGACTCACCCAGAGACGCCGGGGATTCACTCTGCACCCACACTAAGGTCAGAGGTCAGAGAGCCCAGTGGAGAACTGAGTAAGAGAGGGACTGGCATCAAACCGTGGTGAGTGCTGCAAATAAGACCCTCCTACAGGAAAGGGGTGACCAACTGGACCACATGTTGGAGTTGCACAGGATGGCCCTAACTCAGTAAGGAAGTGGCTTCGGTTGGTTGCTCCCCTTGCAGAGAAGATTGATAAGATCTGCTTGGCCTGGGCTGCGCCTGTGCCAAACCAATTCCCTAAGCATGGCACACGCTGACACAGTAAAGGCCTGTGAAGGTTGAATGGCCCAAGGGGAGGAGCCAGCATACACTGCCCCTGCCTGCACTTCAGTCACTGAAGGGGACTGGAGAGGGCAGAAACCCCTAGCCTGCATGCTCCAGAAAAACCTTAACCAACAAGGAAAGGGGCTGGGAATTACACTATACACTTGTGTGGAATGAACCAAAAACATGATGAAAGAGAGAAATAAGAAAAAACCCTGAGGCCCCGACCCTGAGAATATTGATCCAGGAGAGATAAATACAAAATAAATTGAGGGCAGCAAACATGAAACATCAAACACGGCATCAGCGGACATAAGGAGATATATTCAGGACCTCATAAATGAGATCAAAACTGAAATACTAATTCAAGTTAAGCAAGAGATAAGTAGATTAATAAAAGAAAGGCCAAGCACCTCTCAAGAAGACACAGATGGAAGAATAGAGAAACACAAAAGGAGAGAAACATTCAATGAAGAATATAAAGAAAACCTAGAATTCAGGAAGCAGATTCAAAGAGACAACCAGGAAACTAAAAACTCCATTGAAATCTGGAAAAACTGCTTGAAAGAAACTAAGGATGGACTATCAAAACTTGAAGACAGGCTTGCAATGTGTGATCATGAAAGGGAAGATCTCTTAAAAATAACAAGGGAACAGGCAGTAACAATAGGAAGGCTAGAAGACAACAAGAGGATCTATAACTTAAGAATAAGGCATGTGAATGAAGAAGCAGTAGTCAAAACAAAGGAACTGCAGAGGCTATTCACAGAAATTATTAAGGAAAAGTTCCCAAGCATAGATATGCAGATGTATGAAGCATACAGGACTCCAGCCACCTACAACCAAAACAGAGCTATACCCAGACAAATAATAATCAAGATCCCAGAAATTCAATATAAGAACAGAATATTAAAAGCCATCAGAGAAAAGAAACAGATCACCTATAAAGGAAAACCCATCAAAATCACGGCAGACTTCTCAACACAGACCATCAGGTCAAGAAGAGCTTGGAGTGAAGTAATTCAAGCCCTGAAGGAGAACAACCTCCAGCCCAGATTGATGTATTCTGCAAAACTCTCTCTAGAAATTAGTGGAGAAGCAAGATGCCTCCAAGAAAAAGAGGAACTGGGAGAATTTGTGACCACCAATGCAACCTTACAAAAAATACTGAAAGATATTCTAGAGAGAAAAAGAATATGAGGATTTCAGGAACAGTGGCAGAGAGGCCTCAATGAGAGGGGTAGATAGTGCAATGAAAGAGAAAAATGGACAACCAATGGCAGAAAAATAGAATTGCAGAAATGAGGTAGAGGAGATTGGCTGTAATCTCTAATATAAATGGGCTCAATATATTAACAAAAAGAAACACAGGCAGAGTAGATCAGGAGATAGGGTCGTTGGAGATGCTCTGTATTGGAAACATAACTAACCTGAAAGAGGGTTTACAGACAGAAAGTCAAATATGAGAAAACAATGCTCTATGTGACAGGGAACCAGAGAGAAATAGAAGCAACTCGACCAGCACCTGTTGATAGGTTGAATAGACATGATACTTTTGTGCAGTAGAGAACTACTCAGCAATAGCTAAGGAAAATCTTGATACTTTTATAGGTAATGGAATACAACTCGAGATTAAGCCCAGGAGTCAGAAGGTCCAGAAACAGTTTGAATAAATAGCAGGTTGCTCCCTCCAACCTAAAAACTGAGGGAGTTAGTGGAACCCAACATGTGCAGTACACCCTGTGGGAGTGAAAGGGGAGGAACTGTCTAAAAAAGGAAGGCAGAGGATATTGTTAATAGGGTAACAAGATTTAAGATCTACATTATTCTCACCACTCTGGTTAGATGGATTATATGCTGTTCTGGTTTATCTATTTACACTAGATTTGAGGGCATGTTCAGCTATCCCAAAAATAGTAGGACATATTATGGTAATCATCCTATCCTAAGTTGAAAGTTCCTATCAACTTAACCTGAAGCCCTGTATAACTTACACTGCCATATTATGACTGATCTTATTTGAGT
>PVJX010012656.1:0-49691 GCA_004027295.1 Dolichotis patagonum
GAGTTTTGCAGGATACACCAATCTGGGCTGGAGATTGTTCTCCTTCAGCGCTTGAATTACATTACCCCAAGCTCTTCTTGACCTGATGGTCTGTATCGAGAAGTCTGCCATGATTTTGATGGGTTTTCCTTTATAGGTGATCTGTTTCTTTTCTCTGATGGCTTTTAATATTCTGTTCTTATATTGAATTTCTGGGATCGTGATTATTATGTGTCTGGATGTAGCTCTGTTTGGGTTGTAGGTAGCTGGAGTTCTGTATGCTTCATACTTCTGCATATCATTTCTTTTTTCTATGCTTGGGAAATTTTCTTCAGTAATTTCTGTGAATAGCCTTTGTAATTCCTCTGGTTTGATTCCTGCTTCTTCATTCACATACTTTATTCTTAAGTTATAGATCCTCTTGTCATCTTCCAGTCTTTGTATCTTTACTGCCTGCTTCCTTGTTATTTTTAAGAGATCTTCCCTTTTATGACCCCACATTGCAAGCCTGTGTTCAATTTTTGATAGTCTGCCTTTTGATGCCTTCAAAATAGCTGTAGATAACTTTGGACATAGTAAAAATCAAACAGAACAGAATAGAATAGAGACAATAAAAACAAAACAATGAATGCAATAAAGGACTTCGAAAAAAGTCTATGGTAAATCCAAAATTGCTATCATAATATGTCTTGCTACCTTTGGAAATAGCTGATCCTGCCATTGGATTTAACACAACCAAGCAAAACAGAAGAGAATAAAACCCAACCCAACAAAACAATGGAAACGATACAGGACTTCCAAAACAAGACCATAGGAAGTCAACAATGGCTACAACTCTAAGAAGGAGATCCCCCCCTAGATATCACAGTGCATACCACTATCCTCTGAACCCATAATCAATCAGACCACTGGCCCTAGATCTGCAATGTTAGTAAAATACGAAAGCACCACAGGAATCCAGTTGCATTTTATTTCCATAGCTGTCATCACAGCCTGTGTTTCTCCAGATCAGCCAGTCACTTTTTGGGGGCAGGGATGCTGCAGAATGGTACTTCTTGTTTGCCAGGCTGCATGCCAGAGGGGCTGGGGTCTGGTTGTTCCAGTCTGGCAAGGCTCTGTGCATGGTGCTGCTTCCCAGACTGTGTTTGCTTGCTGATGTAAGGTTATTTGTTTTTAAGTGAAAAAAGTATTGTGAAATTATATTATGATGGTTGAACAACTTAGTGAATAATCTAAAACCACTGACTAAAATACTCTAAAAGGGTGATTTTTATGGTTTGAATACATATGGTTTGAATACAGTTTCAATGAAGCTGTATGAAATTAAACAGAATTGTATATGACACAAAATACCTCATATTTTATTTCTTAATTTAAAAAATTCCAAATTAAAGTTTGTCTCTTGTTAGAGGAACAACTCTTTTCCTGATGAGAATAATGTCGCGAGACTTCAGGAGGAACTCATTGCCGTAAAACTGAGAGAAGCTGAAGCCATTATGGGTTTGAAAGAACTTAAACAGCAAGTCAAGGATCTAGAAGAACACTGGCAGGTATATTAATATATTTTAGGTACTTGTTAAATAGAAAGTAAAACACAAATATCCAATTGGTATAAGTTTGAAGTAGCTGATGATAAATAGTAAATGAGTTTAAAGTGACATTGTTTAACATCAAAATTAAAGAACATTTATGACTTGAAAGTACATTTAAGCTATTTTTCTCTTTTTGAGTCTTACAATGAAGTGAAAATTAAAGTAAAAATCAGGTCAAATTTTTTAGTACCATTTTGTATTATGTAGCTCATTCTAAAGAACTATAAGAAAATACTCTATTTTTCTTAGGTAGATTTTAAGTCATTATTCAGTCAGTTTAAAATGTCAGAAGTATGATACCAATATAACTTTATGACTTGTTTTGAAAATGGTTATTTTGCAAAATAAGTAACATTTAGTTAATTATATGAGCACTAGTTTATCCATGTAAGGGGGAAGCTGTTGACAAGGAACAAAATGCAAAGATCTGTAAGACAGAAGAGAAGCCAGGTATAGCGGTGCACACCTGGGATGCTGAAACAGGAGTATCACAAGTTTGAGCCTAGCCTGGTTGACCAAGTGACTCAATGGGATCCTTTTTCAAATGAAAGGAAAAAAGGGGACTGAGAATGTAGTTCAGTGGTAAGGCCTTGATTTCATCCTCAGTATCATCACCAAAAATAGATTTAAAAAAAAAATGTCAAAAGGACAGAAGAGAGAGGTAATAAGCTACATAGTTTCCGAGTAATGATCTTGGTTTGAGTGAGTGGTAAGGGAGGAGAGAACATTTAAAAAAGACTGAAATTGGTCTTGGTATTGCCATTGCTTCTTTTAAAAACACATTTGTAAAACCATCAAGATATAATAAACTGGAAATTAAATAAAACTGGTCCTTGAAAAACCCTAGTTTTGGGCCAAGGATACATGTAGCTCAGTGGCATAAGTGCTTGCCTAGCAAATGCAAGATCCTGAGTTCAATTTCAGGTACCAAAAGAAAAAAAAAAAGCAAAAACAAAAACAACCCCCTCCAACTTCTAATATTGCTTCCTTAATGAATGGCCCCCATTTTTCCTTTTCTTGGGATTTCATTGAAGATAATGTGAAAAATCTTTCATTAAAAAATTAGAATGAAAATTCTTTGTAAAGAATTACTTTGAACTATGTCTAAGTTTATATCCCCAGTCTTCCACTCACTTGCTGTGTAACTCTTCTGATGTTACTGAATCCTTTTTTTTTTTTTGGTACCAGGGATTCAATTCACGACCTCGCGTTTGCCAAGCAGGCATTTATGCTATTGAGCTAAACCCCTGGGCCCTCAATATCTTTTTTTTCTGACCTATAAAATGAAGATAAGAATTCCTAACTTTTAAGATTTACTGGAGATTTTCTGGGGAAATGCTTAATGTAATATCCATGCTGAAATGCATGTTCTGTAAGACTAATTCTTAATACTGACAGTGTTTATGACTATATTTTTTACGCGTTAGTGCCATTTATCTCGTACTACTGGGAGATGGAAAGACCCTCCTAAGAAAAATGCTGTAAATGAGTTACAAGATGAACTGATGACCATTCGACTTAGAGAAGCTGAAACACAGGCAGAAATTAGAGAAATAAAACAAAGGATGATGGAAATGGAAACACAGGTATGATGAGAAAACACAGTAGGTTTAAAAGTATCAGCAGATCAAAGTTTAGTGGACAGATTATATCATTTCTAGAGTAAAGGTAAAAGATGAAGAAGATAAGAAACTTTGTAGACTACAGTTTTCTAGCCCAATGAAGAGAACTAAAAGTTGTTCCTTTTGATTGCAGAGATTTAATTTTTGCTTTGGCCTGTTCAACAAAGTTTATACAAATAATTATATTAAGCAATTATATTTATTAGGTAAAACTTACAGAGTTGTCTTGTTGCACAACTGAGAGGGAACTGTCATGTAGAACAAAATTTTGCAACTCAATACTTAACGTTTTGGGTTAGAAAACTCTTCATTTTATGGAGCTGACCCATGCACTATAGGATGTTTAGCAACGTCCCTAAGATTTACCCGTCAGATTCCAGTAACGTCTCTCTCCTCCCAGGATATGATGACCAAAACTGTCTCCACATCTTTTCACATATCTCATAGGGGTCAGAATTGCCCCTACTTGAGAATCACAGATGTAGAATATAAAAGGAATGATGCTTTGTCAAGTTATGTCATGTGATGAACCTCTTCTCAAGTCCCCGTTCTTTAATTAATCTTATCTTAAATATACTTAACTAAGATTTTCAAAAACCTTTCACAAAATCTATTTGTGTTGTAAAAGTACATTTTTTATGTGGTACTTGTGCATGGATCACTTTGCACATATAGCTGTTCCTTAGTATTCATGGGAACTGTAGATTTCCACAGATGCCCAAGTCCCTTAGTATTAACCTTTGTATACTCTCCCATACATTTAAAATAATCTCTAGAGTACTTATGCCACCTAATACAATGCAAATACCATGTAAATAGTTGTTGTTATGCTCATGTAGGGAGTACTGGCAAAGAAAAAAGGTATCTGTGTGTTCAAAACAGATGTAATTCTTAAAAAATATTTGTGGTCATTGGTTGAATTCATGGAAGTGAAACCCATGGATACAGAGGCTGCCTGTACTTCTTGAATGTTTTCAAAATATTTATCAGTCAATAGGGGGCATAGTTAACTCATGTCTCATTCTGTACTCCTGTATGCAAAGTAATCCTGTCTCAAACGTAATAGCATGAGTATATTTCTTTAGAATAAAATGTTTTGTTTTACTTTGTTCAAAGTTATTTTCTTATGTTTTTCTGTGTAATTAAAAATGATGTTGAAGAGGAACTGTAAGCTTTGAAGAGTAAAATTCTAGATTTTAAAATGGAAATTTTTATTTTTACAGTCATAATTCATCTTAGAATAGATAATGAAAGCATAAACACAACTTTTAAGACATATCATGACCCTGTCTCATAGTAAGTAGACATCAGTGGACCAAATTGAACAAATATGTGAAACACAAAAGCATCATCCAAGTCACTAAATGACTTGTTCAGAAATCAGGCAGGCAGAGACAGTGTTTATTATGATTCAGAATTTAGTTAAGTAGAAAGTTAGAAATTGGTATCAATAAAAAATGGTTAAATTAATTCCAGTTAGATAGTTTTGGGGAGCTTTCTATAGAATTTGTATTTTGAGTCATGTCAGACTAGTGGGTATTTTTTGGATAGGGTTCATTGAAAGCAGAGTGGTGTAAAGCACTGATTCCTAAATGCCAGTGCTTGGATGAGTGACAAATCATACAGTTTTTCTCATTGAAAAATAAGAAAAAAAATAGTAGTTTAATGGTGTATTGGTGGTGGCATATATTCATCAAAAAATATATTGAGCTCTCACATACCTACCATCCAGACTGAAATTTGTCCTTTATACGTGTAACAGTGATTCCGCCGTTAAAAATTTTCAAACCACGTATTTTTTGATCAACCCTTGTGTCTTTCAAAATTTGGTCTAACAGAATTTTTTTTAACTCTGAATATAGTAAAAACTACCAAAATATATGTATACTTAAAGTAGGTAAATTTTTAATATGAACTTCATCTTCCTTAAACAGTGAAAATATCTTACTTCACAGCTTTTTTTTTTTTTAACAGCTTCTTTTCGGTGTCATTTTAGTCCATGCTTTGTGATTTTATTTGGATTTATATCTGTCCCTTACTCTCTCTTTATTGGGCATTTATTATGGTTTCGTTTTATCTTCACAGCTGACTTTATTTTTCTATGCTTTCAAGAAATTTTTTTAGTGGTTGCTGCAGGTCAGAGGTGGTGAACCTGTGTGTATATGTTGTTTTTCTTTTAAGATAAAAGATGTTATTGCATGAGTTGTTTTTTCTAAACTAAAACCTCAGTATTCAAGTTTATTTGTAGTGTTAAAACTTAGTTTTGGGTTACAGTTTGGGCACTTGTCTCTAAAAGGTTCATTATCACTGCTCTAGGTTTTACAATACGTATCTTCAGCCAGAGATCTCTTCTAAATAATAAAGTTTTAACTATAACTACTAAATTTGAGGTTTCTTGTGTAATATAAAGTCTTTACAACAGCATATTTTCAATTCTGCCTCCTACTTTGTATTACTGTTTTTATACATTTTATACTGTTTGATAACAGTTTTTCTTTTAGTTATCTTACAGATACATTAATTTTTTACATGAAATATATTTTCCCTTCAATTATTCTATTACAGCACTCATTACTTTGTGTATATCCATGTTTCCGTCTTTTGTGTTCTTCCTTCTGATTAAAGAACATTTGTATAAGTTTCTTACAGTGCTGATCTTCTGGCAATAGATATCTCTTAGTATTTGTTTCTTTGAGAAAATGCTTACTTCTCTTAAAAGATATTTGTGGAATATTAAAATCTGAATTGACAGGTTATTTTCTTTAAAACTGGAAATCCATTATTTTCTCTTCAGAAATCATGCAAGTCAAAACTTTGTGGTATTTTTTTGTTCTCCTACATGTAGTAATATTTTCCCCTCTGGCTGGCCTTAACATTTTCTGTCCTTTATTTTTTAGCAATTTGGATATGATATCCCTGAATGTGTTTTTTTCTGTAAATTTTCTGGATCTGTGGATTTATGTCTGTGGTGAATTTTAGAAAAATCCCAGTCATTATGTCTACAAGTATTTTTTCTGTCCATACACTCCTCTTCTGAATTCCACATGTTAGGTTATTTCATGTTGTCCAACAACTACTGTTCTGTTCTGTTTCTTCCCCTCCCTACCCCATCCCTCCTTTCTTCCTCTTCTCTTGTCTTCTGTTCTGTTGGGGAATGAACCCAGGGCTTCCCATATGCCGTGCAAATGTTCTAGCACTGAGCTATGCCTCCAGCCTTCATGTTGTCTGCATATCTTGGATCCTCTGTTTCCTCCCTCATACATACTCCCATTATTTTTTCTGCCTGTGTTTTCAGCTTATTAGTTGAAACATTTCTATTGACATAGTAAGTCCACTGATTTTTTTGTTGTTGTTCACCTTGTTGAAGTATTCAACAAGCCGTTGAAAGGCACTCTTTACATTTATCAGTGGTTTTTATTTCTAGCTTTTCAGTTTGATTCACACAGTTCTCATATTTCTGCTGATATTACCTATCAGATCTTGAATATTTTTCACCCTTTCCCTAAAGTCTTTCACATATTAATCATATGTATTTTAAATTCCTTGTCAGATAGTTTCAATGCCTGGATCATGTATGAAGCTTGTTCTGTTGATTGCTAAGTCTGTAGGTAGTGTTTTGAGGTATTTGTTTACCTTCTCTGCTTTGTAAATTTTTGTTGAAAGCTGGATATTTTGTTTAGGATAATAGTTTGATACATAGTTTTTATACTTAGAAATTGGTACACTTATCCTTCCTCTGTGCTTTTCATATATGAGATTTGAGTTAATGTAGTCAAAATGTGGACTGAGTTTGAGGTTTGTTGTTTATAACTACAGTGCATCCTAAGCTGCAAATTCCTTTGGCAACACCTTATGTTTAGAGCATGGGCTGGTTTGCCAGTGGGGTTTTCTATGAGTCTTTAGGTTTTTCCTCTGCACAATACCTTGTGAAGTGGATCTGCCTCCATCAGTGTTCCTGTTACTTGTGCAGGAAATTTGAGGAACAAGGATATTATTTATTATTCTAATAAAGTCTAAGTGTTTGGTGCTGCATTATGTTTTTGTGTCTGGGATATTTGGCCTTTTATTGTTCCTGCTCACCTCCAACTTTAGTTCTAGGCCCTAATATAGTCCTGCACTTCCTCCAGATGCAGTAGTTTTCACCAGTGTCTCAAGGGCAATAATGTTTATTAGCCTTGCCCCACAAAGATCAGAGCATTCATTTCTTAGATGAAAAAGGCAAGATTAAGTGTCCCTCCTTCAAGTCTATACCATGAATGTGTCTCTTAGGAATCTCACTAATCTTTTTTGTGTGTAGCTATAAGGGTATATGATGAAAAAATATGTAAAAGTTATATGCATTTTTAAATCTCCTTTCTTGTACGGCTTCATGTTTTCTGAGTCATCCAATACTTGGCCTGCACCAACTCCTTATTTATTCTAGCTGAATTTCTTAACTAAGAAAATATTTAGACTGTTCATGTTGGCATATACCTGTAATCCTGCCAATCTGGGAAGGTGTCTTAGTTATATTTCTCATTACTGAGACAAAATAACTTAACACCCAAAGTTTAAAAAAGGTTTATTTAGCTCACAGTTCATAGTTGGCTGGCTCCAGCTATGAGAGGCAAATGGCAAAGAACTGTCACAGAGGAGAAACAGTTCATTGTGAGCAGAAGACAGCAAAAGCAAACGGGACAACCACAGCTCTTTCTATCCCTTTTATTTTATCCAGACTACTTAGGGCAAGTAACACACCCTTAATCTTAGTGCCCTTGATCCTAGCATTGCACCATGAATCAATTCCAGTGTCACAGGCTCTAGATCCACCTCTGAAAAAGTCCCACCTATGCACACATGAGGCTTTGAGCGGCATCTAGACGCAGTGTATAACACTGAGGCAGGAGGATCACAAGTTCACGCACAGTCTGCACAATTTAGAGTCTATCTCAAAATTAAAAATAAAAAGGGCTGGGTGTGTGACTCAGTGCAAAGGCCTAAGGTTCAATCTTCATACTGCAGGAACTGGGGAGGTGTTAAATTGTACCCCATCTCTCCTAGTGGGCTTCTGTGTTAAACTTAAATTTGTGTTGCCTTTTTTTCTCTCTTATTTAATCAGTACTCTTTTTCTGGGAGCAGTATTCTTTTTGTTTGCATTCCCAATCAGATCAAAAGTCCTGATTATGGTATTGTTTTCCCTCTTACCTAGTTTCTGTTGGAGTTCTGTTATTTTTTTTCTCACTCTATATATATATACTGTTTGACTTTTATAAATCTTTTTATTTCCTATTAGTGTTTATTACCTGAAAAAATCAAAAATTCTGAAGTTAGTAATTGTATCTCCATTCTAAACAAGTTGTTATTATACATTTTGTGCCTTCAAATTATCAGACAATACTGTCACTTTAAGAATCAGTATTACTTTGGATTTGTCTGTTTGCCAGTATTTTACTATTCTTGTATGACAGTTTCTTGCTGATTTCCCAGACTTTTTTTTCCATGAAATCTGGATGCACAGTCATTTTCATAGTGAGACAGAGTAGGTAGAGTAGTACTAGTGACAACCAATCATTTCTTTAGTATCTGTGAAATTTCAGACATTTATAAGATGCCTATCATATCTTTTACTCATATAAGCTTTACAGCACATCTTCAAAAGGCAAGTAACAATATCTGTATCTTTTCTGTGTACTGAAATTTGTTGGGCTTAAGTAATTTGGTCAAGATTGAAGAATATCACTTTTTTTAGTTTTTCAAGTTCCTATTAGTTATTTCAGTTCACTCACAAAATAATTTGGGATTGAGAGAACTCAAACTGGGTCATTCCTGAATAGGAAATCTACCTCATGTTACTCAATTTAAGATCAATTTTTTTTTTTTTAGCATACCCTGTAATTATATTATAGTAAGTACCTAGCACTTACTGAATTCTTATTACTTACTGGGATTTCTTACATGTATTACCTCATTGAGTTTTGAAGACAACAAAATGAGAAATAGGCATTATTTCTACAGACATTTGTCAAGAGAGGGATTAAAGAATCTGATATTAACTAGTAACTCAACTACTAAATAGCAGAGCTAAAATTCAAACCAGCTTGTGTTTCATTAAAGAAGACTATGATATTGGAGGAATATAGAAGTACACACAACACATTTTGTGACATGAAGGAAGGAATTTACAGTCCGTTTAGTAGTAGTGCTAACTTTTGATCAATTTATGTTTGTTTGTTTGTTTGTTTGTTTGGTTTTTGAGAACTGGAAAGAGAAATTAAATTCACCATTTCTCTACTTGCTTTGTATACATTGTCTCCTTCAGAAATGATTATCTTCAAGTTGTATGTAAACATCCTTACTGTTTACAGATATTTTTGAATAATATATTACCTTATGAGTTCTTGATATTGGTCATATGTATTCCTTAGAAGGATCAGATTATTAAAGCAACTTTATATCTTGTTTTTCAGTGTTCAGTTGTTGTGTACGATCTACCTATAACTAATAATATTTTTATAATGTGGTAGAACTCTTTCAGTCTTTTTGTGTATACCTGTTTGTATTTCTGATTATTAGAACCAAATTAATAGTAATCATCTTCGAAGAGCAGAACAGGAGGTGATCAATCTACAGGAAAAGGTGCACCATCTTTCTGCCCAGAACAAAGGACTACTTACTCAATTAAGTGAAGCAAAGCGCAAACAAGCAGAGCTTGAATGCAAGGTAAATACATATATCAAATAGCCGGTTTATGTTTTTGTCAGTGTAATAATGCCTTTTATAGGTCTGCTTCATACATATTCTTTCAAAATAAAACAGTTTTCTGCGTGTGTTATGTGTATAAGCATTTGATCAGAAAGCATCAAAAGTCAAAAGTGTTTTTGATCAAGGACATTTTTTCTTGACATTTATTATCTAGCAGTGATCAGAAAGAGGGGTTGAAGGGTAACGTTGAGAGAGAGAGAGAGAGAGAGAGAGAGAGAGAGAGAGTGTGTGTGTGTGTGTGTGTGTGTGTGTGTGCATGTATGTGTGTGACAACTAAAGAGATGAGTATAGTCTGCACATTAGAATGGCTTACTAAACACAAATTATAAGATTTTAAAATAAAGTAAGCATCCACCTTGTAGACAGTAGAAAAGATAACTTCATATTCTAGTCATATTATTCTATGAGAAATAAAGACTTTTAGTGACACATATAATGCTGTAATTCCATCAACTTGTTCTGATGTCATTAAAAACCAAGAGTGAAGCTTGAGTGGTTTATCAGTGTCACTAAAATCCACAGATGAAATTACATCCTAATAAATATGCATGGCTGTTACAATTGATGCTTACAGAAATCTGTAGGCAGTACTAAAATTTGTACTAACAAAAGCAGTCCATTTGGAATGATTTGACTGGACTAATTTAAAAGTAAAATGATGTGAAATGAGATCAGACTACTATCTGACTGACTTTTTATTATGCTAAATTGTCTATGCTGACTTACTTTTAATAGATAACTAAATTTAATCTTTTATCATTATTGATGTAAGTTACATTTGGTAACAGTGTTAGAATTTAATATTGCTCCTAAGTGTCTTAATATCTGTTAGCAAAGTAAAATGTTTTGGGAAATAAATATTTGTGGAGCTTGTAAATAAAAATGATTTTCCCCTCTAAATTTATCCAAATAGTGGGTACAGATTCAGAATATTAGAAATTTTAAGAACAGATCTACGATTAATACTATTAAATATGGTACAGAGGCTGTCTCATTTCCCATGTTTAATCTGTGCATTGATGTAGTACCTTTGCAAATTTTAATAATTAATACCATGTATTGTAATCCTAGAACCTAGTACTTTCTGAGTAAATATGTATATTTTACCTTGTTATGTTGAAACATAGAAACAAATATAACTTTTTAAAGGAAGGTAGTCCTTGAAATACATAAATTTGATTCATTTTCGTATAGTTTTATATAATTATAGCTTACAGTTGTTGGTAATTATTAAAGCTCATTTTATTTTTCCTTTATACAGAATGTCTGGATATTGTTTATAGTATTAACTTTATTTTCTTGCTACAACTGAATTGAAATATTTTCAATTAATGATAGTGTAAGTTTATGATCTCCAGTTTCAAAATCCAAAAGACTATAAAACTCAAAATTTTATTCCTAAATTTTACACAAATTAATTTGGAGGTAAAATCTGATTTAATTGATCATAACCATCTATAATTTTTTTATATCACTTGCACAGATATTTATACTTCACTATTTCACTGTAATGTTGCTGGATCATACTAACTTATGGTTAATACATCTTATTAATTTTACTTTACTTTTCTGATTTTAGTATATGTGCTACCAAAGCTAGCACACTTTTACTTTGCTAAAATCTGGGAAAATATCAATTCCAGGCATACCTGGTTTATTATTTTGTTTTGTTTGCTGCCCTAGAACAAGGAAGAAGTAATGGCTGTGAGACTCCGAGAAGCCGATAGCATAGCTGCTGTGGCTGAACTTCAGCAACATATTGCTGAGCTTGAAATCCAGGTACTAAGCAAAAATAATAAAGTAGCTCTAAATACAGTGTAGTAGTTCTCCCTTCCCTGTGCATGTGAACAATGGCATACTTACAACTTCATCTTTTTTATTACAGTTCTGTTTCCAGGTCTGTTTTTTTATTGTGGTAAAATATATATAACATAAAATTTAGTATTTTAAAGTGTACATTTCTGGGGTGTTAAGTGCATACATTTACACTGTTGTGTGAACATCACTACCATCCATCTTCAGAACTCTTTCCTCTTCCATAACTGAAACTCTGTATCCACTAAACTAACTTTGCATTCTCTCCTCCTCCCCGCCTGGCTCCTCTCCGGCCCCTGATACTAATCATTGTACTTTTTGTGTCTATATTTGAATATTCTAGGTACCTCATGGAAGTGGAATCATACAATATTTGTGCTTTTGTGACAGGCTTATTTCATTTAGACATAATGTCCTTTAGGTTTATTCATGTTACAACATATAGCTGAATGTCTTTTCTTTTTAGGACTGAATATTATTCCACTGTGTATACTTCATTTGATCATTCATTCATTGCTTCCACTTTTGGGCTATTGTGAATGATGCTGCTATGAACATGAGTATACAAATACCTGTATTCATTTCTTTAGATACACTTAGATCATGTAGTAATTCCATTTAATTTTTTGTGGAATTACCATATTATTTTCTATCGTAGCTACACTATTTTTCACTCCTGTCAGCAGTGCACAAAGGTTCCATTTTTTCCACATTCTCACCAACATTTGCTAAATGTCTGGGGCATTTTATTTCTGGTGGTTTTTTTTTTTTTTTTTGATACCAGGGATCAGACTCAGGACCTTGTGCTTGCCAGGCAGACACTATGCCACTGAGCTATATCCCCAGCCATCTTTCTGGGGCTTTTTAAAAAAGAATCTTTTCTTTAAATGTGTATGAAATGGTATCTTATTGTGGCTCTTATTTGCATTTTTCTAATGATTACTAATTTTAAATTCACTTACTTGACATTTGTATATCTTCTTTGGAGAAATGTCTTATATTCTTTTCCTATTTTTGAATCAGTATGGTGATGATGAGTTGGTGGTGATGGTAAGTTTTGGGATTTTTCTTTTTTGTTGTTTTATTATTGGTATTGGTCCCTTACTCTATTGTTTGTGACTATTTTCTCCCATTCTATGGGTTTTCTTTTTTCTTTGTTGATACTGACCTTTAATACATAAAAGTTTCAAATTTTGCTCAAGACTTACAAATATCTTTGTTGTTTTTGTAAAAGTTTTTAATTATATTTTTTATCCAAACCCCAATGAAAATTTTTCCCCCAAGGAGAGGTGCAGATATTATAACATCTAAATTTTTTTCCCCATCTGAAATTTTCTTTTGTCCTTAAATTTCAATTTAAATTTTGTTTTCTACCCTTTCCATATTCTATCCTTATCATTTGATCTTCGTCAAAAGTAATCATATTATGAATATGTAAGTTTATGTTTTTATTGCCTATAAAGTATACATATATTTTTTAAAAATCCTCAGAAATCAATCATGGTTCATCTAACAGGTTTTCTGTGTCACAAATGACAGGATTTCTTTTTTAAGACTGAATACGATTCCATGGTGTATACTTAACTGCATTTTCTTTATCCATTGATAGACACTTAGGTTGGTGTCATATCTTGACTGTTATGAATAATGCTACAGATATTTCTTGAAAATAATGATTTTTTTAAAAAAATATGTAACCAATAGTGGAATTGATGGAATGTATGTCAAGTCTATTTTTAATTTTTCAAGCAGCTTTCATAATAATTCATCATGAGCCAGAAATATAACTCAGCAGCACAGCACCGCCTGGCAAGTGTGAGGTCATGAGTTTGATTCCCAGCACCAAAAAGTATTTTTTTTTCTTCATGGCTGTAATAATTTACATTTCCACCAACATTGACTATAAGTTACCTTTTCTCCATATCCCTCCAACACTTGTCTTTCATCACTTTAAGATTAGCTATTTTAATAGGTATGAGACGATGAAATTTAGGAGTATGTTAGAAGTGGTTGGCTGTTCATAAAGTGATTACTGGAATCTTACTGACTATATTTTCTTCAGTATTAAGCCTATCACATATGTCAGCAGTCCCCAGTCATTTCTGCTCCTATGAGAATTTGATGCTACCACTGACTGACAGGAGGCAGGGCTCAGGCACTAATGCTAGTGATGGAGAGCTGCTGTGAAAACAGATGAAGCGTTGCTTATTCACTTGCCACTCACTTCCTACTGTGTAGTTCAATTCCTTACAGGCCACAGACCACGGGTTGGGACCCCCTGACCTGTATCATACTTTTTTGGCCTTCTCTCCTCCCCTGACTTTAACACTACTTATTTTTCACTCTTCTTTCTTGTTTGCTGCTTTCAGTCTCTGTCAGTTCTTCATATGTGTCTTCTGACAATTCAAAATTTTAGCTTTTAAAAACTAAACTGGAATGAAAGGTTTCATGGTTTATGGAACCATTTATCTCCAACCTTAATCTATGTTTCTTCTGACCATTTTTAAACCTTTTATTATTACTCATAGTATACAGAAAAGTTCACAAAACGGAACTACATTATAATATGTTTTAAAACATTGCACATAAAATCAAAAACACATACCAAGGTCAAAATAGAAAACAGTGCCTATGCCTAGGAAGTCTGTTCAGAATACTGAGCTCTTTATCCTTTTGCGATGATTATTCCATTACTGTTCCTCAAACTTTGTCGTTTTTATGTGCATTTCTGAACACAGTTTTCCCAGTTTTTCAGTTTTGTGTAGAGTCACACTAAATAGTTTCTTTTGTGTCTTTCATTTTAGTACTATACATAATTCATTTTTAAAACATCATGGTGTAGTCATTTATTCTCCTATATGTGGTTATTTTGGAATTTCCAGTTTGTGACTGTTGTGAACAATGCTGTGATTATGAGCAGTCTGGTACACTATATTGATCTTTATTTTCCTGAGTGCTTATAATAGTTTAGATTTGCCACAACAGCATACGAAAGGTTTTGTTGTCTACATCTTCTTCAACTGTTAATGGTATTTCATGTCTTAATTTTTACCAATCTGGTGGGTATGTGTTGATAATTTAATTATGGTTTTAATTTAAATTTACTTCATCACTAAAGACGTTAACTGGCCAGGTGTGATGTTATGTACCTGTAATTCTAGCTACTTGGGAGCTGAGGTAAGAGGATCATGAGCTCACTGCTAGCCTGGGCAATTTAGTGAGACCCTGACTAGAAATAAAAAGGTCTGGGGGTATGGATCAGTGGTAGAGTGCTTGTCTACCATGGGTGAGGCCTGGTAGTACAGGGCCACAGTACAGGCATTGGAGTGGGATAAAAGGGAAAGGTTGGTCTTATTTTCCTCCTTCTTTTGACACTTTATTTTTACTTTTTTTTCATTCATTATTGGTTATATAGATTAATGGTTTTCATTTTGGCAGATTCATACATGCACATAACATACTTTATTCATTTTCACCCTCCCCTATTATCTCCAATCCTATGCCCCCCGAATTTCCCATGGAGGGGGTTCAATGTATATATTTTGATCATATCCGTGTACCCCATTATTGGTATACCCCTCCCCCATCCCCTTCCTTTTGTCTAAAGATAATAGTCTTCTTTCTGCTTTCTTACCATCTTTTTCTAGATTCCACGTATTAAAAAAGACATACTATATTTGTGTGTTGAATATTTATTGAACAGCTCCACTCGGAATTCCACTACCTAAACAGTTCAAAAAACATCTACTCAGTGTTTGTAACTTTGCTCAATAATCAAACCAAAAATCCAACTTGAAAAAACCAGTATGGGCAGAGAGTGAGTTGTGTGTCACATCTTGACACAGATACAAAAGGATAACACTTCTGTCTTGAGTGTGGTTCTCACCCAGACAACATCTAGTACTTGTGTTAATGTGTTAAAACATTCATCATTGTACTTATTTTGTGTGTGATTTTGTGTAAAATGTCATAGCTATGGCTCCAAAGAATGTTAAACAGTTGCCAGGTGTGGTGGTGCATGCCTGTAATCCCAGCACACAGGAGGCTGAGGCAAGAGGATCAGCCTAGGCTACAAAGTGAGCTCAAAGCCAGGCCAAACTGCATAGTGAGACTTTGTCTCAAAAAGACGAAAAGAAAAGCAACAATAACAACCCACAAAAAACCAAAAGTTAAGCAGTAAAGCAAAGAGGAGAAAAAAAAAAACAAAACCCTGTGACAATCACAGTAGAATTACATAAAACAATATGGAAAATTTGTTCAAATCCTGGAAAAATGAATTTATAAGTATAATTTAGAAGTGTAATTACTTGATTTCCCATTTCTTATGGAAAAAATATGTTCAATTCTCGAACTCTTCAGTATTCAAGCATGAATTTGGAATGAATTGAGGTTGACTGCTGAGGTATCCCTGTGTGTGTGTGTGTGTTATATGTAAATCACATTTTATCATTCATCTGTCACTGGGCATCTAGGTTGGTTTTATGTCTTGGCTGTTGTGAATTGTGCCATAATAAACATGCATATGCAACTATTTCTATAATGTACTTACTTTAATTGCTTTGGGTATACCAAGGAGTGGTGTAAAGCTGGATCAAATAGCTGTATTTTTAATTTTTCAGGAACCTCCAGACTGATTTCCATAATGACTATCCTAGTTTACATTTCCACTAGCAGTATTAAAGGGTTCCTTTTCTGTTGCACTCTCACTAGTGTTTATTTTTATTTATATCTTCTTTGCTTGTTTGTTTTGAGACAGCATCTCACTGTACAATTTAGGCTGGGCTTGAGCTCACTATGTAGTCCTGGTTGGCCTCAAATTTGTGGTAATCCTCCTGCCTCAGCCTCTGTTATTTTATTCTTGATGATGCCATCCTGTCTGGGGTGAGATGGAATCTCAGTGTACTTCTGATTTGCCTTTCTCTAATAGCTAAAGATGTTGAGCATTTTTTCATATACCTTCTGGTCTCATGTACTTTCCTTTTTAAGAAGCATCCATTCAGTTCATTGCCCATTTATTGATGAGCTATTTGATTTTTTTATGTTTCTTGTATTTTTTTTTTTTATATAGTCTGGATATTAATCCTCTGTTGGGAGAGTAGCTGGCAAAGATTTTCTTGTTGGTTTTTCTCTAGGCTGTGTCTTCACTCCATTAGTTGTTTCTCTTGCTATCAACTTTTTTTTTGATGTGGTAAAGTTTGCATTGAGTTTGTTAGATAACTTTTGGAAATATGCCTGTTTTGACAGTTTTAATTGTACTAGTCTATGAAACATGAAAGGTCTTTTGATCTTCTGGTATCTTCTTCATTCATTCTTCATTTTTCTGAAATTTTCTTTATACATCATTAGAGTGAGCCTTAGGTTTCTTTTGTTTTATTTTATTGTTTCATTTTTGAAGCTTTTGTGAATGTAATTGTTCTCTTGATTTGTTTCTCAGCTAGTCCATTATTGTGTATAGTAAAGCTGTTGACTTTTTTATATCCTGCTACTTTTCTGAATTCATTTGTCAGTTGCAGTCCATGTATCCTTGTAATCTCATCTACTTGGGAGACTGAGGCAGGAGGATTGCAAATTTGAGTGCCTGTCTTCAATCAAAATTTTAAAAATTTTAAAAAGTTTGGGGGATATAGCTCAACATTCCCTAGGTTCTGCCCCCAGTACAGAAAGACAGACAGACAGACGGCATTAAGAAAGAGAACAGAAAGAAAGAGAACAAAAGGGAAAGAAGGAATAATTTGAATAACTTAGGAAATTTTGGGGGATAGAAATGCAGCTTAGTGTTAGAGGATTTTTCTAGTATGGGCAACAACCTAAGTATGGTGCCCAGCGCCCCCCCCCAAATTTAGAGTCTTTCATAGCATTTATCCTCCCCATCTTTTTTCTCTCCCCTCCCCTCCCCTCTCTGTCTCTCTCTTCCTCACAGCATTTGTTTTCCCTGCTATTCCATTCATTGGTTCACCTTACTGAACTATTTAGTGACCTCCTCCAGTTTCCTTTTGTGTAGCCTCAGCTCTCTACAGTTACTAGATATCTTTCTGAAACACAAATTTCTGTTGACTGCCTGTTACCTACAAAATCACATCAACGCTTCTTAGCATGAAATCCTTATCTTTTCGTTATTACCAAACTTATAATTCGTTATTACACAAACTTGTGTTTCTAAGCTTCTTCTCATCATTACCTTCCCATTTCCTCACATACAAGGCACTGTGCTTAAGACACTCCAGTTGTCCTGCTCCTGCAGCTTTCACATTGTTTCAGTATTCTGTACTCCCCTGTACCCTGCTATGTCTGTCTGTCTGTCTGTCTGTCTGTCTGTCTGTCTGTCTGTCTGTCTCTCTCTCTCTCTCTCTCTCTCTCTATATATATATATATATATATATATATATATGCTTCCTAGCTAACTTGTGTAATAATAATTTAATGAATTTGTTTTCGGTAAATAGCTCAGTGGTTCAACATTTATTTAATGCAGATTAAGATCCATAAGTAGACCTCTTGTTAAAACATGAAACTTCTTTTCAATTGTAAAAGCATTACATTTAAATTATTCTTTTGTCGTGAAAATATCTGAGATCATTTTCAAGATCCACTAGGGGGAGGCCTCAACTTAGTGAAAGATTTTTGTATTTCAAACTCTTAAGATTACCTCTTCTAATTGATGTTAATTCTTTGTAAATAAAACTTTTTCTCATAAATAAAATTTTCTTAAACTGTTTAATAAATTGTTCTACTGTGTAACTAGTTATTCCTATAATTAAAGCCTGCTTTTAATATATTATGAAAATTATTCTTTTATAAGCATCATATTTAGGTAAAGGAAATATGTTACATGAAAAAAATGTGCATTTTTATAAATACTACATATCATTTTGTATTATAGTATATAAACTTACGAGACTAATGCTTATTACATTTCTTTTCAAAGATTCTTCAATCAACTTGAAACTTTCAAATCTTGTTTAAGATTCATAATTACGCCAATATTATT
Organism: Dolichotis patagonum; assembly: GCA_004027295.1. NCBI lineage: Eukaryota > Metazoa > Chordata > Mammalia > Rodentia > Caviidae > Dolichotis > Dolichotis patagonum. The sequence goes on from PVJX010012656.1 coordinate 18,738, forward strand.
ATTCTGATTTAAAATACTGCCCCTCCCCATATTTGAAAGTTGCTTTATCTTAGAGGGTTTTTGTTGTTGTTGTTTTTTGTACTGGGAATCTAAGTCAGGACTTTGTACTTGCCAGGCAAATGCTGTGCCACTGAGCTGTATCCCTGGCCCGTTATATTAGTCTTACAGTGAACTTCATTGTTTTAAAGTGTATTGGCTTTCAGATTTTAGATATTTTCCTGAAATTGTTTTTAAAACTTACTACTACATCCATTTCTTTTCAGACACAATGACAATTGCTTACTGATGTAATTTAGTCACCATTCTACAATTGGGGGTTATTTGGGAATATGAATTATAAACCTATAAAGTTGGAGGATTTGTTGAGTACCATAGTATATAAGAATTTTTAATACCACAAATACAATTTTAATATTTTTGACAATTTGCAGTTATGAATTTCGATTATTAGTCACCTCATTTCATTCAAGTGTTATTACTTTGTCATATAAAGCTTGTTTTGTCAGATTTTTCTTAATAACATTACCATCCGAATCTCTACACTCTTAAGCTTATTTTCTTCAAAATAGTTACTGCGTTTTTCCATAAGTTGTAAATATTTTCATTCTTTTGGTGAGGAAAGAGAGTATGAATTCAACCTGTGCCTAAATATTTTTAACATTACACAACAAAAGTAACAACTAAAATTAATGCTAGTTCCCTGTTCATCCCTTAGACTCTTTCAGTTAATTTCTGTGTCAGAGTTTAACTTTTAGCTGTCCTGATAAGGCCCTTCTTGCTCTGATTCTTTTCTACCTTTGTAGTTTTATTTCCTACCTTCCCTGAGATACAGATCCGGTACTTGGACTATAGTACCCTAGTGAAGAGTCGTTCAAATCTTTGATCCCGTTTTATTCAGGATGTTTCCTCCTTCCTTTGTTCTTGCTTATTGTTTCAGTGATCAGGTTGTTTGACCTGTTGTTATCAACCTCCTTTGACAGTTCCAACTCCTTTGACATCTACTATAGAACTCTGTTTTCAGTCTGACTTACAATATTACAGTTGTTTAGTTTTTTGCAGCTCTTCTGTTCACTGTGTACAACTGAAGCATATTGAAAGGACCATTACTTGCCTCATTTTTCTAACATCAGCATACTAGGGATAGTAGATAGATGTTTATTTACTAAAAAAATGGGTATGTAATGATTTATTTCTTGAACTATCAGTCAGGATTAACACTGAAAAGACCAGATGTAAAGGATAGATTAAATTAGAATTTGAATGGGGTATTAATTTCAATTCAGCAAAGATTTACAGAGTACCTAGATTGTGCCAGTCACTATTTGAAACACTTCCCAGGATTAGTGAAGATGCTCAAAATTCTCTTTCTTCATTGAGCTTAACAGTAGAATAAAAGATAAACAAAATAAGTGAATCATATAGTGTATAATAGAGAAGATGTTGAATACAGTGAAAAAATGTAGGAAAGGAAGGATAGTGGCAAGAGTGTGAGGACTTTGGTATTTTAATAATGTGCTTCATAGTTTCATTAAAAGGGGAGATTTATTTATTTGTCTTTAAAAATACTTACTATCCTTCTTATACAACATTTTAAAAAAAGAATTTGTACATGCAAATAATGTATTTTGATCATATTCATCCCCAGAAGAGAACATTTAAATAAGGATTTAAAACAAGTGAGGCTGCAGATTTAGGGGAAGAAGTCTCTGCTAAAAGTAAGGACAAAGGGGCTACAAACAGTAAAGAATGAGTATGAGCAGACTCTGGTAGAGTGACACAGAGGAAATAGAGGAAATGTGAGAAGTTAGTTGGACCTATTATGTAAAGCCTAATAACTTGGCCTTTATCTGAGTAATATGGAAAGTAATTGGAGGGTATTGTGCATTGAAGTCATTAGATGACATTTAACCTACTATAGATGTTAAAACTGAATTTAATCCCAGAACTTGGGAGACTGAGGCAGGAAGATCACCCTGAGTTTGAGGCGAGCTTGGGCTACAGAGTGAGTTCAAGGCAAGCCTGAAATAAACAGCAAGACCCTGTGGGGTGGGGGAGGACCTTGATTCAGAAAAATTATTAGAGCACTTTATTTTTACATTAATAATAAATAGAAATATCTCCACTTTCCAGCTAATGGGACAAAGATAGAGTAATTCATTTTTGCTCAGTTAGTTGAGGGAAATAGTTGAGTACCCAAGCCTCTGATATTTCATCTGGAATTGAATTTGTATTTTGGGTATTATAAATATAAGCATATTGACTTAACTATATTAAAAGTTTTCTGTGTGTTAAGCACATCTTTAAATTAGTCCTTCCTTGTTATAAGTAATGGAAAGTTTTAAAAACACTGTGAGTCTACTCAAATCCAACTTTTGGTTCTTTTCCTGGTACCCAGTAACATTTACCTACTTTCGTTAGTTTGCCCAACAGATAACCTCTAGGGATGCCTCAGATGGGCAATACCCCAACCACTCTTGGTTTAAAAACACCCACTCAGAATTCTGTTCTGACATAAAACGCAGGAGCTAGGTTTAAATCAGTGTACTCAGATCAGCATGTGTTTCTGACAGAGATGGAAAGGAAATGATAAACCTTTACTATTAATTTTAAATATTATATTTTTAAATGATGTGAAATTATAATGGGACTGCTAAGTGTTGGAGTTTACCATAAAGCTGTATAAGCAATTTGTACTTTCCAGTTTCCTGAGTTGATTTGTTAGTAGTTTCACAGTAGGTGATAGTTTATGTGCCCAGTCCTAGCTAGCACACTTCTTTATGTTACCTAAGACCCCCCCCACCAAGTAAGTTGTTTATAGTTTCTATTTTGAGAAACTTACTTAAATATGAAATGTTTGTTTTTCTTTGAGGACTTTTTCTACTTTAACCAATTTTAAGTTTGAGAAAGTAGCTATTTTATAAACACATCTAGTCTTTTAACACTGATTTTCACAAAGGAAGTTAGATAGATAAGAGTATTTTACTCAGCTTGCTACCTCATCATGAGGGATTAGAAAATTCTGTTTAAAAAAATTTCCCCTTAAGTTCTGAGAGATTATTCTTTGGTATCCAATTTCATTATGTTGTTAAAGTAGCTAGAGATGTTTTTAAATCTTGCTATATCTGGTTTGTTGTTGTTGTTGTTGTTGTTGTTTTGAGACAGGGTCTCACTATGTAGTTCATTCTGGCCTTGAGCTTACTTTGTAGCCTAGGCTGGTCTCACACTTGCAGTGATTTTCTTGCCTCAGCCTCCCAAGTGCTTGGATTACAGATGTGCACCACTATGTCTGGCTTGCTGTATCTAAAAATGAAGAATATTATGCAGATCTCCCAAGTAAGATCTCAACTAAGAATTAATGAAGGAAGGTTGATAGTATTTAAAACTAGTTTATGTATACCTAACATTCAGTTGTGGCTTTTGGCTTGTTTGGACTTTGCATGTTTGTCCTTTTTGGTTTTTTGAGTCCCACTAAGTAGCCCAAGCTGGCCTCAAATTCACAGCTATCCTCCTGCCTCAGCCTCCTTATTACTAGAATTACAGGCATATACCACCAAGCCCAGCATAATATTCAGGTTTTGATTTCAAATGCTGTTCTTCACTAAATGGAACCTGGGTCCCTCAGAGAAGTGGTTGATTTTAGGGCTGGTATAGGAAATATTTGGATAAGCTGGTTACCTTTTATAATCCCATTAAGTAAGGAAGTGCTGAAAGGAAAACAAAACAAAAACTCCACATTTTAGGGCAAATTATAAAGGGAAAGAAGTGTTCACTGTAAAAGCTCCCAGTGGCCAAAGCTAGAAAAATTTGAGGAGGGGAAATATTTAAAGTAATAATGGATTTAGTCCACAGTTTAAGTATCTGTGAGTCCATATGGATATAAATAATAATTGAATAATAATAAATGAGACCAGACAAGTATGTAGAATTCCAAATGATATTTTTTAGACACCATCCTTAAAGAAGGAAAGTATGAATCTCTACTCAAGTGTGCACTACACATGGTGGCTTCCCTCAAAGAGGCACTACGTGGAAGGTACAGAGGCAGGGAGCTCAGTCTTGCAGTAGAGAGACCTGAAAAACACTGCCAGGTATAATCAAACCAGGTAATCAAGGTCAGCATCAGCAGTCATAAATCACATTGATAATATGTATCTTTAGTGTGCTGCAGTCAAAGTGGCACTTTACCTCTGTAGTCTTCTTAACCTATAACCTTGATCTTAACACAAGAAGAGTGTCACACAAAGTCCAGTGTGGAAATATTATAAAATATCTGAACAGGACATCTCAAAAGTGGGTTAAGGTCATGAAAAATAAGCAATGTGAAAATCTGTCTCAGCTAAAAGGAATCTAAAGAACATAACATCAAAATGTAATGTCATTCTTGGATAGAATCTTAGAACAGAAAAAGTGACAGGTTAAGAAAAAGGCCAACAAAAGAGGGTTTTTGGGTTTTTTTTGGAAAGAGGGTTTTAATTAATAATAATGTAATAATGTTGGTTCATTAATTATTACAAAGCATACTAATGTAAGATGTTAATAATTGAGGAAAATAAATACGACGTTTATTTGAGCTCTTAATTTTTGTAAATGTAAAATTATTAAGTCCATATATAAAATTGGTTTAGATGATTTTGTAGTTTTTAGGAACTCATACAATTATATAGAACATCACATATTGGTCACAAAATTGACTAATTCTCAGGTAAACTGCAATTTATAAAGAACAAATTGTAACTATAATTGCTAATCTTTTCATGTATACATTTAACTAGCCCTGTAAAGCATCTCTTTAAAACACTGTGTTTCTTTTCTAAAGTGGAATTGCATCTTAACATTGAAAAATGCTAGAAAAAATCTGATTTTTTTCTTCCTTGTATGTTTTTCAGAACACATTACCTTTTAAAGATTCTTATATGTACTTTTAATTTTTCTGGTTACTAAAAAGAATATTCAAACCTTTGTGTCCAGGACTTTAAATTACAGGAAACTATTTTCAAAACTTATCGGTAGTACATGATATGAGTATGATTTGTTTTTAGATGTTTCAAATGAGTCATCTTGAAGTCATGGAGAGGCTACCACTTACCACATTTATCGTTCTGATTAATTTTTCTTGAGGCAAAGTACAAATCAGTAGTAACTTACTAAAGCTTAGTGGTTGCTGTTGATGTTTCACTATGGTATATTGATTAACTATGGTGATTACTTATCAACTGTCAGGGATTCACTCAAATTGTTGGGGTTTCTTTTATGGTAATTTAATATGCAGTTTCAATTTGCTTAAGAGATTTTGCTTTACTATATGAATTGAAAATAACAAATTAGAGCTTAAAAATTGTGCCTGTGCTGCAAATTAGTATGTTGGCCTCTGTGACCGTTGAACCTGGTTTCATAATGTAGCCTTGAAAAAGTGTTATTTAACCTTAAAAACAGTAAACAGGGTTTTTAAAAATATTGTCTTTAAAATGGTTTAACTACTTTAAGAGAGAGCTTGGTTATTTCTTTATGTACCATAATCTCTCTTTTTGTTAGATTTTTCATCTGTGGGTGTAACATAAAGTATTTTTAAATGTAAACTTCACACTTGAATTTGAGACTAAGCAACTTGCATTGTGTCATGACCCTTCTAATACCACAAACCTTCTGTAATACTACTCCCAGAGAAAAACCCACATCCTATGTATAACCTTAGATTTATTTTGAAATCTCTATGAAAAGAGCATAGAGAGATTACTAATTGTTTCTGTTATATTCTTTAAAGGTATCACATCTATTTGTAAATGATGTTTTTAACTTTAACTGCCAGTATTAAAATATTAAGGGACATTAAGTAATTATTGCTTTTTTTGTTTTTGACACAGGGTCTATCTCACTATGTAGTTCAGGCTGGCCTTGAATTCACTGTGCAGTGCAGACTTGCCTCAAACTCTTGGTGGTCCTCCTGCCTCAGTCTCCCAAGTGCTAGGATTTGGCAGCATATATACCAAGTGCTGGGGTTACAGGCGTGTGCCACCATACCCATTGGTTACTTCATATCCTGAAGTTAATGTGTAAAGCCTAGGAATAAATTCTAAATGTCAGCTGGAAATTAGGTGTTTTGTTAGATAACTGGGTCAAATTTGCAAAAGAGAACCCAATAGTAGTTCCCACAGTCAATACATACTTTTTATCTAGAAATAATCAGCCCATATGATGCTAGTAAGCAATTGCAAATTTAAATAAGTGATCTTGTTTATGTTTTATTTAGTTCCCATTTTATTTTTCTTCTATTTTAGATTCCTTTTGTGTTTCTCATGTAACTTTGTAAAATGGGCACATTGATCCTACATTATTTTTAATACAGTGTTTTATTTTTGAGACAGGGTTTTGCTATCTGGTTCAGGCTGACCTTCAATTCACTGGGTAGCACAGACTGACCTCTAATTTATGACAGTCCTCTTGCCTCAGCCCCCCCCCTTTGCCATCATCGTTGTCTTTTTCTTTGTCTTCGTCATCTTCTTCATCTTCTTTTTCTTCTTTGTCTTCTTTTTTGTCATCTTTGTCTTCCTCTTGTCTTTTTTGTCATCTTTTTTTTTCTAAGCATTAAATTGATTTTTTACTTTCTATCATCTCAGCCTGTGTTTCTCCAAATCAGCTAGTTGCTTATGGGGTGGCAGTTGGGGGTGCTCTTCTTGCCTCCCGGCTCACTTGCTGGCTGGCTCACAGAAGGGCACCACTTGGCTTCTTGATTCTCCTCTAGCTCACAGGAGGATGTGCCTTGTCAGCCTCCCTTCTGAGTGCTAGGATTACAGGCATGGGCCACCATATTCAGCTTTTTTTTTTTAATTGTTATTTTTGGTTCTGGAGATTAACCCAAGAATCATACTTTTTTTAAAATTGATAACTGCCTATCAGTAGGAGAATGGTTAAACTATCATATATCCATACTCTGGAATGTTGTACGTCTTTCAGAAAGAATAGAGACCTGCAAGACATACAAAGTGAAAAGAAAAGAAAATTATGAACAGAGTATATATCATATTTCTACTTACACATGTTCAAAACTATATAGGACTATGTGTATTTTTAATACATATAAAATATGTGCATCTCTGTAATGTAAAATATGTGCATTAATGTATATATGTTTATATTAATGCATATTTATTTAAATACATTTGAAATGTCTATAGTGACTCCCCTCAAAACTGTTGAAATATTTCATCTAGTTAGAATGAAGAACTTGGTGCAAAAAGAGCAGAATAGAGGGTAGATACTCATTTTTTTGAATTACGTGATTATCACTTTAATTTTTAAAATGTGCTTGTATTTAAATAGCTTTCAAGATAATCATTGTTAGAAAAAAATAATTAGAATTTTTAAATACAGGGGAAAAAAATCAACAAAGGAAACTTAGTAAACCTAGCAAAAGCACCACTTTCTTTCTCTGGCCTTAAAGTTCCTACACTGCCTGGCTTCTGCCTGTTTCTCTGGTGCATCTTAAATCACATTCCGTTTTGCAGGTTATTTCTAGCAACACTGACCTTTGTTCTGTTATTGCTCTTTCAGTTGCCGTAGTAAGGCTTCTGCTCTTGTTCTTTTCTTCATTTGCAGTTCTGAGCTGTGATATTCTCATGACCACTTCTTTTTTGTTTTAAATCTGAGATTTTTCCTCATCATCTTTGTAAATAGACCCCTACTCTACACTGACTCAATTACACTGATTCAATTACACTGTCATATCATCATGTCTTGCCTTCTTCATGACCCTCTGAAATGATATTCACTTTAAAAATTAACTTTCATTTCTCCACAAACACCTATTAGAACTGTATCTTATATATTACAATGTTCCTAGTACCTGGATATAGTAGATACTCAAAAAATAATTGCTGAATAAATTTTATTTTATTTTATTTTATTTATTTATTTATTTATTTATTTATTTTTTAGTCCCTATGTCCTGAATAAATTTTAGGAAGGAGAAGACAGTCATGTACAAGCAAGTGACAGTTTATGCTATAAGAACAGGTACAAGTTCTAAATATAAACAATCCTCTGACTTAAAATTGTTCATGTTTGTGATAGTGTGAAAGATACGGATGCAGTAGAAACCAGACTTTGAATTTTAATCTTGAGTGAGCATTGTGTGGAATAAGACTTCCTAGCAGTGGTGGGCAGTAATTGTGATGTGAAGCTGCCAGTCAGCCACACAATCACTAAGGTGAACAAGCAGTGCTTAAAATGTACTGTTACTAAGCTATGATTTTGCTAGACTAGGTGTATTACACACACTTTTACTTAATTATATTGAATTTGTTGTTAAGACATAACCCCATCGTAAGTTGAAGAGCATCTGTACTTTTTGCAAAAAATCACTTATTTAAATAAATACTGCTCTAGAAGTAGATTGGATCTGACTCTAGAAGTACCTGCACTAACAAAATTACAGTTTTTTAAAAAAGTAAAAACTTTTCCCACAGAAAGCCTGAGATGAAAAGGAATATAACTTAATGCAATAAAGTGACAACAAGCTTGAGTGTAGAAGGCAAAGGTAAACAACTAACAAAAGAAGCAATGCTAGAGCAGAGTCTAGCAAAACTTGTCTTCTAAACTCATGTCTGCCCTCTCCTTTCTTACTGTCCACACTTTGTAGGTGAGAAAAAGCCTAAGAGAACTCATTCACATCCCAGCTGTGGAAGGAAGGAAATTAAGTATGTAACTTTCTGGCTGAGGAATGGTAGAAACTTCTGCAAGGAACAAACCATTGAGAGAACTAAGAAAGTGAATATATATCTGCTCCGCCACCCCACCCCTGCTGCCATACACACACAGTGGATGTTAAACCTAAAGCCTTCACACTGAGCTACATCCTCAGCCCATTTTTTTTAATTATTATTTTGAGACATGGTCTAGCTAAATTGCTTAGGCTAGGCTTGAACTTGAAATCCTTGCCTCAACCTCACAGAGTACTGGGATTACAAGCCTACACAACCATGCCCAGCTCTGAATACCTTTGATTCCTAACTAAAGTGAATCTAGTGCAACACAGTGTCTCTGAGAAACTATCTGGATTCTAATACATAGATTTGAGGATGTTATCCTCTAATTAAGTGATGCAAGATATTTAACAAAATCTCAGAAAAGTAAACAGACCTCTTGCTTAACCAGGTTCTTTCTTTCCCTGTACTATTTTTTCCTTCATAGAGAAGTGAGAACAAGCTTGAGTGTGGAAGGCAAAGGAAATAGATCTCTAGAACAACAGAGATTTCATGTCAGCCAAATCATTAGAATATTTAGAATGTATGGACAGTTACCTAACCATGAACATTATGAAAAGAGGTGGAATGGCAACTTGCTTTATGTCATTATAGCAAGAATAGAAATATTATTTATAAACCAAAAGATTCCAGTGAATAAGAAAGTAATTCAGTGGTAAGAATTACAATGGCTTCACACTCTAGAACAACATAAATTCAATAAAATTATGAGATCAAAAGATAAATGATGTAATGAGGTGAAAATGAAGATTTCTAAGGAAAAGTGTTGAAGCCAAATACATAATTGTGGAAATCATACACACAAAAAGAAGTCCATTCAATAGATAATGCTGAAAGATGAAATATTTATTGGAGGAAAGCTAAAAATAATCATAGTGAATGCAGAGAGTAATAGCAGAGCAAACTCTTAGCTAATAGACATGAATGCCAGACAGATAATCTAACACAGAGGGTTAATGGATATCCCAAACAAATGGCAAAGATATTTACTCAAAGATATGAACAAGAATTCTCTGAAATTAAGGAAGATTCAAATATGCAAATTAAAAGAACATCCTTAACTTAGAGCCCAGGAAAAAATACATGAATAATGTGCATGACAGCTGTTTTAAAATAATAGTTCTAGTACATATCTTGCTGTGTCTCAAATCAAAAGTGTGGTTTATATTAGAGTAGTATGTAATGGTGCAAAGAATATGACACTTAAGAGTGAAACCTAGACTCTACATCTGGCTTCTTCCTGGTTATCTGCGTGGTATTTGATAAATGAATTTACCACTGAGTCTGTTTTAATCCCCTAAACCTTGTGAAGCTCTACTGTGCTTAGTTCAAGCTTCCTACAAAGACAAACATAGTTAAAGGGACTTTGCCAAATAAAGAGAATTTATTATTTTTCAAATCTGAAAAGTAGCTAAAAGAAGCATTAAGGAAGTAATTAGACTGTTGTAAGAGTCATCAAAACTGTAATAATTATCAAGTGAAAGATCTAAAGAAATAATAGTGGTATGTAATACAATGAGGCAAAGATTATGTTCAGATGGATTCAGAAAGGCCTTTTAGAACTAATTCTTCAAAAGTTTTGTTACTTAATAGTCACACTACTGCCAGAGGACTTGTCAAGATCTTAACTTAGCCTAGTATGACACAGTTTATTATTAATAAACAGAATACATCAATATATATATCCTTTCCTTATGAGGACAATACAAACGCTACTTTATACTGCACAAGATCACCTGTTTGGACTTTAGTGAATGTGGTGAAACATAACTGTAAGCCCCGCTACTTTGGAGGCTGAGCAGGAAGATGGCAAGCTAGAGACCAGCCTAAGCAACTTAATGAGACTTTGTGTCATATTAGAAAATAAGAAGTGCTGGGCTTATAACTCAATGGCAGAGTGGTTGCCCAGCATTTGTAAGGCCCGAGTTTCAAACTGCAGTACCCTCTACTACCATGCATGCACCTGACCAAGAAATAAAAAACAAATACGAGATTGACTCTTTCAGTAAGATTACCCTCATGAGTGGAATATGAGGGTAGTGAAATATAATAATTCCATTCTTCAGAAGGTGAATCACATTTTCTTCAGCTACAGAATTTTCCATACACATGATCACTGTTTCATCTAGCAAGGTAAAACTTAATGAGTGGTTACTTGATTCTTTGCTTTTATAGTATGGCCTCTCTTTCTTTGGGGTATCTTGTACTGCCGCTGTGCTTTCCCAGAATTTAAAATCATCTATTTAGTCTATAGAATATTTTTTTCAATAAGACAAATGATAAAAATAACAGGTCAATCAATTCAGGCCTTTTGGGGAAAATAAAGTGTATCTCTGATCAGTATCCAAGGACAGGATATTAAATGAATTTTGAGCAAAGATGGAATAGAAGCTTTCTTCATCCTCTCCACACGTCATGACAGACATGGCATTTATGTGTAATTAAGATAAAGGGTTCTTTCTAGATTTTTTGATAGTGCTGAGAATTGAACCTAGGGTCTTGCATATGCTAAACACACTACAACTGAGCTAACTCCCAACTCCAGAGAGAGTTATTTGCATCTTACAGGATTTAAAAATTAAACAGATAATTTAGGCATAGTGGCAAATGCCAGTAGTCTCAGTTCTTGGGAAGCTGAGGTAGAAGAATTGCTGTGATTTTTAGGCCAACCTGGGCTGACAGTTCAAGGACACCCTGAACTACACAGAAACACCTTGTCTCAAAAAACAAAATTTAAAAAAAAACCTGTAACTACCAATAATTATTTTTTATCTTTTACAAAATATTTAATATATAAAGAATAACATATTTATCAGTATACTATATAGAATGTTGTATTATGTATATTAATGTTTGCAGTCTTTGACTTGAGCCTAGTTAAGCTTCTGTGCCCAGGTCATCTATATATCAAGTTAGCCTGTTAGGTATCGTGTTGCCTATTTGATTTTAAAAAAGAAATAAAAATAATACTTTATTTAAAGTTTTGTTGGAGCAGGAAAATTTTCACTTTTAGCCTGAACAATGTACAGCCTATAGATTTAGACTTCAAAAAAGTTAGAATGCCATGAAAAATAAAAAAGTGCTGAGGGACTATTGTAGATTAAAACAGAGTAATGTGATTTTAACCAAGTATTAAGCATGAACCTTGACTTGAATCTAGAGAATAATAAAAAACATTTTGAATCCTTTCAGGTAAACTTGAACTTTATGTTCAATGATATTATGAAATTACTGTTACATTTAGGTATTATAATGGCATTTGTTTATGTAGGACAGTTTCTTATTCTTAAAAAGTATCTTCTGAAGTATACAGAATTAAAATTGTCTTGATAGCTGCAATTTGTGTTCAAATGGTTGAGAAAAGATGTGTGTGCCAAACACACACACACACACACACACACACACACACACGTAGGAAAGGGACAAAAGATAATGTGGCAAAATAATAATTGGTGAATATAGAATGTAACTGAAAGGCGTACATATAATTGTCATTGTACTATGGGTGTTATTTCTGTTCTTCTATAGATTTGAAAATTTTGAAAACTGAAAAATAGGTAGAAATTTAATAAGGTGTAAATAAAAGACTAGATGTTTGTATATTTGCTTCCCTGGTTTAGAACACTTACTTATCTCAGCTGTTCCAGCTGGTACATTAACTGATTAAATTCTCAATAGCACCAAAAACTTTTAAGCACATAGTCTGGTTGTATAGTATTTAAAAGCCTATGCATTAAAATACAGCTTTTAAAATCAGCTATCTTCCTGTCTAAGGAAGTGTCCTTCCTGTGGCAAGATAGGGTAAGTTATAACCAGCATTGAAAACATAGATAAAGAAACAAACAACAATGGCCTTTTAGGCATGTTCATTATAGTTTTTTTCAAAAAATTATCCTGGCTAAATTCGTACATTTAAGTAAGCCTGAAGTTCCTGTCCTTCTTTTCTCAAACCTCATTATTTTTTTGTATTACGTACTACCAGCCCCCACTTTTCTTCTAAACTCTTCTTCAAAGCAACTTAATGTCATGTTCATCTTGGTTTTGCTGCAGTATCACATGCAAAAACCTGTTGCTTAGAACTGCAGAGAAAATTTCTCTCATTTCTCCTTAATCTTCAAGAGTTTCTAGCTTACTTTTTAAATAATGTGAAAGTACCTCTGAATAAAATATCTGTTTTCTGCTGTACCTCATAGACTATATACACACTGCACAGTACCTATTCATTTTCTGTTTACCATAACATTTATGGATTTTTCAATAAACTGCAGTAGTATATGTGACATATGTATCCTGGGCACATTCTATCTCTTTCTCATGCTTTCTCTGATTACGACTTCATGGTTGTGGGGATAAAATACTTGAATGTATGATGTAAAGTCTATTAAGAAACAGCCCAAGGAGTTGAATGCCAGACTCAGCTACTCTTAGGGAAAAGTTCTTCCACACACATTTGTGTGTGACATTAGAAAACAGCTTTTGTAGTATGTCAGCCTGTTACCCAATAAATAAAGAATTGAAATATTTCACTCATTAATATTCATATCTCTTCACAGATATTGATACTTTTAAATGTTTAAAAGTAATTTTGCTGGTCCCCAGATCTTTGGAGTTGTTTTCATTCTTTAAAGCAATTATCTGAGTTTTTAGTCATCAGAGTCAAAGATCTGGAATTTTCTTAGATCCTAAACATTTTGTTAATTCCTCCACTATATTACCAAACTTTAAAATAATATTTTATGTTTGAGCTGGGTTAGCCGAAAAAGGGATTCGAATTCAAAATTGAGCTAATTGTAGGCAGGGAACTGACCAGCTGAAACTAACATGGAAATACTATGAAGTGAAATAGTGGAATTGAAAAGAATCAAAGACTCCTGACAATTTTCCTCTATTTTTGTTTTAAAATATATTTTCTTAGAAATGGGAAGACTGTTTATAAAAATGTTTGAATTTTGGTCATTTATCACACTTACTATGGTGATAGTAATAGAAAGAAATACTCATTTCTTACATGTAGAAGTATAGTAAAATCTATAATAAACTAAACCGGGAAAATAATTGAGATTTTTTAGGAAACAGTACAAGATCATCCTATTGAAAAGTTAATAATAATGGTATATTATTATGCATATGAGTAGTATACAAATAGAATTTTAAATTAGTGTTATAAAATTGTTATTTTTCTTTTTTGGGTGGGTACTGGGACTCGAACTCAGTACCTTGCCCTTGCAAGGTGTAGGTGCTGTATTTCTCTGGCCCAAAATTGTTATTTTTCAAGCCTCATTGAAACCAGTACCTTTTAAGCACAGTTCTACATGCTAGCTATGTCAGACTCACATCTTGTGTATTTTTCAAAGCATATGATTTCAAGCCCCATTCCAGATATTTATAGTGCAGTAGATCAGGAGTAGAATCTGTTCAGCTCTGTTTATAAAATTTCCAAAGTGATATTTTTTTGTAATCATTTTTGGGAATCAGTGTTTCAAGTATTTCCTAGGGTAAGCTAGGCATGATGGTGCACACACCTGTAATGCCAGCACTCAGCCTGCTGAGGCACGAGGATTGTTGCAGGTTCGAGACCAACCTGTGCTACAAAGTGAGCTCAAGGCCAGTCTGAACTGCATAAGGAGACCCTGTCTCAAAAAGACCAAAAAAAATTTTTGTAAGGTTATATTATCCATATTATTATATGGATTTAACCATGTTTTTAAAAGTATTTATTATTTAACCACATTTTTAAAAATATTTGTTAAGGTAGTATATTTGTATTGCAGATAACAGAAAATCCTTTTCACTAGTTTAAATAGTGGAGAGAGTTTATTGCCTCATGTAACTAAGAAGTCTGTGGATGTATAATGTGCTTCAGGAAAAGTTTGGTTTGGGCTTCGACTTGTCATTAACCATGATTCTGTAGGTTCTACCCTCACTGTGTTAAGATGGCTAACAGATGAATTTTATATTCATATACAAGTTGTATATTCCTTACCCAAAAATCACATAAGGGCAGGGGTAGAATGTTTCACTTGTAGCACATTGTCACTGTTCAAAACATTTCAGATTAATGAGCATTTCAGATTAGGAAAGCTCAACCTATTTAACTAAATCATTTAAATTGAGACTTTATTAGAGCAATATAATTTTAGAGGCAGCTGAGTGACACTTCATTTCTATAATATTTTGCAGTATGTTTTGTAGTTATTTCCTGTCCCTCATTATGTAGTATCAGTTGACTAAAATTATCCTATTGGTAGGGTTGAGGGCTCTCTTAACGAAACAAGACAGCCACATCTGATTTGCAGTCATTGTTTCAGTGGTAGCATTAAATAGTGTGACTTTTGAAATTTTGCTGGAATTAATAGGGTATGGCTTTGTGTTCTGGACATTCTGATATAGATTGAGCATCTCTGATCTGAAAAATCCAAAACACAAAATTTTTAAAATCTAACAACCCTACAAGTCAGGTGAAAAATTCATCACCTGACCTTATGTGACAGGCTGCAGCTAAATGCAGATGAACTAATAATATTGTATAAAATTAGTTCCAGCCTATATGAATAAGAAGTATACAAAATGTAAACAAACATAGACTTGGGTTTCATCTCATGTCTAGTGTGTTTATGCAAGTATTCCAAAATACAAAAATTTTCTGAATTTCAAAGCACTTCTAGTCTTAATTTTTCAGAAAAGAGATACTTAATCTTTATTACTTTTTGCTTTACATTTCCAATAAACTAATTAAAGTAATGTTTACTCTTAAAAGATAAAATCATGAAGATGATTTTGGAAGACACACATCTTTTCATATAAGTAAATGAAGTACTATGTGAGACAGTGCTTAGTTTTTAACAGACAGTGGAGGATAAAGGAAATGAATTGGATTGATAATTTATTCTTCCCAGTATTTTATTATGAAAATTTTCAAACATACAGAGTTTGAAAGAATTGTAAACATCCATAAATCCACTACCCCATTTTACCACTCATATTTTGCTGTATTTACTTTTTCTGTTACATCAGATACTCATCTAACCAGTATGCTAGCCATGTTAGTAGTTACCCATTTCAAAGTCAGTTATATTAAACATTATACTTTAGAATTATACACTTCAGACTTGCATATCATTTTTATTATAGTGTTTTTGATTAAAAGCCACATGTACAAAACTCTCTGCCTTAAGGTCTTAGTGTGAATCAGGTGATTATAGACATCATAATGATAATTGCTAACATACTGAAAGACATCCAAGAGTGAACATGCAATGTATTCTTTACACTCTGTTAATATAGGCTTTCATTTATAATGTGTCAAGAGGAATGTGTTTAAGGTCTTTTCTATAAAAGCACAAAACACCAAAACTGTTGATATATTAAGTCTCTTTTTTTCTTTGTTACTTACCAGTTAGTTTTACTTAGGAAATCAGCTAACTGCAATATGTTGTTATCAGCTAAACCAAAAGAAAACCTCAAGAAAATGCAGGTTTCTGGTAAATTTATTAGTGTAGCTGACATTTTCCTACCTGCTTATCAGAAACAAACACGTGGACACTGTTTGAAAATAGCAATAAAAATATGTGGGGGGAAAAAACTAAAACATGAGATAATTGAATGAACTGTGCCAAGTGAAATTAAATTGTTATCTACTTTTTGGAGTATAGTAATTCTTCAGTATGTTTTTGATACTGTAGGTTTATACCCAATTTTCATAGAGAATCTTAAAGAGCTTTAGATTAACATTTTAAAGTAAGAGTGTTCATAGAACATAGAAACCACAGACTTTTAGATAAAGTCTCTTATACATTTTAACTTGTTAGTGTTTAGAAACTGTCACATTTACTTTTAATTTAGAGATATCTGCTATATTCTCTTAAGCAGACCATTGAATCAGAACACCCAATGCAGAGCTTTCCAGCTGATATTTCTGTCACACTGGTATGCCACTAATGTGTGATGAGATACTGTCTTTTCCAGTTGTCACTTCTAGAGCCAGGAGCTGCTTATCACCCTTCCTCTTTTATCAGCTTATTCAGTATACATTAAAAATTGTTACACTTTTTCTCTCTTATCTTCACAGCGTAGTTTCATGTGCAACATAGTCTAACTTTTGGATTAAAAAGTCTTGCAGAAGAAACTCAATGTTTTATAAGGTTAATTTGAATATTGAAAAGGCAAACTGCATACATTTAGATTTAAATATATGAAGGTTTTTCTCTTCGAAATTTTCACTTTTATTTAATGAAAAGAAGTTCAGGGAACTTTTCGAAGATCATGAAATCTAAGAAGGCTTCTTTGATTTTCACAAGCATATATTCAGGGCTGTTTTTTAAGTTAAAAAAATTCCTTTTTTTTTAAATTGTGAAAGTTTCTTCGGTGTTTTCTTGTTTACCAAATACTGCCTTTCCTCAAGAAATCAAAGTACTGTAACAAAGTTTTTAGCTAGGAGGAAACATCTTTTGAGTCACTTGATTGCTTTTTGTGAAACAGATTTAATGATTTCCTATTTTGCCAGAATTTTTTTTCATTGCAGTTTCCCTATAGGACAGAATTCTACAGCCTTTGAACCTAAGGTGTTTTTTCTTTAATCACTTTCTTACAATATTAGAACTTACCTTGTCCTGATAATTTTGTTACCCACATCTTGTTACTAATGAATTCTACTTTTCATTTGGTCAGTCAAGATGGTGAATATCTGATACCAAAATAAGACAACAAGAACAACAGGAAACCCAAAAGGATAATTGAATGTAATGTCAGATGAATGAAGAATGATCCTTATCTAATTATTCATATGCATAGTAGTATTAAATTATTTACATACAACAATGCTATGGGCCAGTGGTGGTGAACTTTTAGAGTTTTGGTGGTATAAATAGTCCCCCCTCTTGCGGGCATAACAATGTAATTGCTTTAGGGAATCTCAAGTGAGAAGGGCTCACAGGTGCTCAATACAGATTAGCTATTAATATGTACTTTGTTGCAAATGACAGACATGTATATTCAAACTGGTTTATACAATAAAAGTACTTTACATTTTATAAGTGAACAAACAAGGAAGGCTTTAGAGATGTTTTATTAGGATTCTGACTATCTCTGCTGATCTATTGGTTCTGCCTTTTCTCTGGCAATTGGGTCATACTAAGATTTCTATCTAAATTTCAAAAGAAGAATTTATTTATTTTTCTTTAGGCTTATTACTAAAAAAGTATAAGTTGTCTTTTTAATTTTATGGTTTTTTTTTTAAATTTTTTTGTCTTTATGAGACAGTATCACTCTATGCACTTCAGGCTGGCCTTGAGCTTGCTTTGTAGCCCAGGCAGGTCTCAAACTTGCAATGATCCTCCTGCCTCAGCTCCTGGGTGCTGGGGTTATAGGCATGCACCACCACACTTAACCTCTTTTGCATATTTTTAAAATTCCTAGCATATTTGGAGTATAGTAGTTGGGAAGATAGTTCTTTGCTTAAATGATGATGTCTGAGATTTGTTTTTATATATAAGGAAAACATTTACAAGCTATAACCATGCTTTTATATCTACACAAATATTAGTTCCTCTTAACTAATTCAGCAGGCCATATTCTTAAAAAAGGATTTTTGAGACAGGTTGCCAAAAGAAAAACAAAAAGGGAGTTACATAGGAATAACTTGAAAGATTTGAATAACAGACAAGGTAGCAAAAATCGTTAATTCAGAAAAGCAGTGTGGGATGGGTGCTCTGACTCTACAGGGTAGCTATCCATTCTTGCTGGAACAGTTCCACTTATTTCTTCTTCCTGCCAAGGATGTTAGGAGAAAGTGTATAGAAAGAAAATGGCAAGTGGTCTTGGCTGCAGTCAGAAGTATAAGCCAGAAGATGTCTAAGGCCCCTTCTTGCTGTGATCTTAGAAGGTTGTAAGAAGAATCTCTGCATTGGAAACCATTCTTCATTACGACATACTGATCTCAAGGCAATGGTACAAGACCTCAGACACATTTTAAAACCTCCTTTTAAAATGCCTAAGGTGGATGTGGTGGCACATACCCATAATTCCAGCACTCTGAGGTGGAGGCAGGAGAATCCCAAGTTTGAGCTCAGCCCAGGCAACCTAGCAACTTAATGAGACCCTGTCTCAAAACAAAAAATAAAAAATAAAATGGCTGGTGGTATAGGTCAGTGTGAAGAATCTGGGTTCAATCTGCAGGACTGCCAAAATCAAACAAACCCAAATACATATGTATGTATGTATGTATGTATGTATGTATATGTGTGTATATATATATATATATATATATATATATATATATATACACAGAGTGCATCAAAAAAAGTTATATGTCAGGAAAAGAAAACCTTGCATAAATATTTTAATACTAAGCTTTATTGAGACATCATGAGATTAATAGAAGTTAGCTTTGGCCTCTGCAGTTACACGAAATGCTCAAAGTGGTAGCCAGTAGCTTCCAGGCATTTGTAAGTATAGTGCTGAAATGGTTATACATTTTTGGCAGACTATGTAATATACTCAACACTAAGGTAACTTTTACAGGGGCTTCAAAATTCTAAAATCTAATATTGAATAATCTTCAGTATTATTGTTGAGATACTGCACAGTGCACAGAGTCTGTATTATGGGGAAAAACAAACATCTGTACACTCGTGTGTTTGATTACATGTATATAAACCATGATGGGGAGACTACACGAAAAAAACTATTAATAGTGGTTGGAAAGAAAATGAAGTTGGCAGCTATAAAAGTAAGTCCATACTCTTCTGGTATCTGGAGTTATTCTGTAATTTCAGTGAATATCTCCAGATTAGAGCTTCTAAACATTTTTTATTTTTTATTTTATTTATCTATGTATTTATTTATTATTTTTTTGGTACCAGGGATTGAACTTAAGACATCGCGCTTGCTAGGCCGGCGCTTATGCCACTAAGCTAAATCCCCAGCCCAACATTTTTAAAATATCAACACATGGCTTCAGAATTATAATGTTAGAGATGTCACAACAATTCTGGTTTCACTCTTAAAAGTGTCTGTTTTCTAAGAAGTTCACAGTTGTTTTCAGGTGGAATAAGAATTCTCTTTGTAATCTATATCCTTAGAAAATGGTTTCATTACTCTTCGAAAAATAATTCTTAGGATTGTCTTTTAATCAATATCTAGATTGCCAGTACACGTTTCTGAGCTAATTACACAAGGAGACTCAGAACTGTTTTCTTTTAAAGTGATTTAGGGAATTGTTTCTTTTCTCCCTTTGTCCCTTTCATGCAAAAGCAGTTCCCCAGTACATTTTCAGGAGTCTCATTATGGTTTGGATAGAGAAACATCTGCCCACAAAATAACTAGATAAATGGCTTTGAAATTCTAGAGTAATTTTTTCACCAGAAGACCTGTTTTATAATTGATTTATAAGATTCTCAAAAGGTACATTTTGTAAACTGTATGGGTTGTAAACAACTTCCATTAAGGATTACTCAGAAATACTCAGTTTAATTCACTGTTATTTCCAAAGATAGTTTTATGAATGAATTTGATCATATTCAGCTAATTAAAAGGTATGTGTTTATGCTGCCTTCTGTCTTGAAACATTGAGTATATACAGTGAAAACTGTTTTCTTGTTTTTGCTTTGTTTTATTATACCAAACAGAAAGAAGAAGGAAAACTTCAAGGACAGCTTAGCAAGTCTGATTCTAACCAGTACATTAGGGAACTGAAAGATCAGATAGCAGAGCTGAATCATGAGGTAAGTGATAAGTTTTGATCTTCACATATTTCTTTCTTCCTTCCTCTGTATTTAACAGCACTTTATTATGTGTTGTAAAACTGAGTCTTTCATGCTAAATTTTATCTGTAAATTCTTAACACATTTTAGAATATTGTCTTCTTTTCAGCAAGGATCCTTCTAATATAAAGGATTTTAGCAAGGATCCTTCTAATATAAAGGATTCATTTCCTTAAGCCTGATTCATGACCTAAAATGATAAATTAATCTTTTCATGGAAAATATTTTATTTTCTATTATGATCTGAAAACTCTGGATAGGTTGTCTAGGTATTTACTTCAGCTAAGCCAAATTTTGTCTTACATCTGTAGAATAGACTTGTGGTACTTACTTTGTATGTAGAGGGAAGTCTCTTTCTCTTGCCGCCTTTTCCCTCTCATGGTGGTATTACTGTGATTGCAAAAAAGGTACTTGCCTAATATCAGTTAAAAGATTTCTTAGTATTTGAATACTTTTTAAACTGGCATTACCTAGAATCTATGAGATTCAACCCGTGAAATTTTCAGAATTTTACTAAGTATTATACGAATTTAAACTATTTGAACTAAGGAGTTTTGACTAGAGTGATACTTTTATAATACAGCTCTTGGTCAGTTTGTTTATTCTACTAATTATCTGGCAGCATGAATGAAAAAGTATGTTTCTTATTTTGAATATTTGTAAAATAATGTTCACTTATAGTAATGATGTATGAAAGAGTAGTAGAAACTTGATTTGTTTAAAAAAGAAAAAAGAAAAGAAATTCATTTTGATCACTAAATGAACTTAAACCTGAAAGGAAAAAATTTAGACACTACCTTTTCCTGGTATTACACTCTTCAGTTGAAGTCTGAGTGTTTTGGGGCAATACCTCCTGGAGATAACTCAATCTAAGAGTAAATTCCAATTTAAGAAACGAAACATAAAAATCTTAGATGTAGTTCAGTTTGTCTTGAAATATTAGGAGTCATTTATGTAAAGTTAATCTTTAGCCATGATAAATTTGAGCAGTTCAGAATCTTATATATAATCCTTACCTATTTGTGTGCATTTTTATAATGTTTTTACCTAAATGTGTAAAAGAACAAGTTACAAATAAGCATTTTCTGGAAATCCTTATTCTTTTGAAAACTCTAATAATCATTCTTTTTTTTTTAATAATCATTCTTGTGTTCAGAAGTTGTTCTCAGCCAAGCATGGTGGCATACACCTTTAATTTTAGCAATCAGGAGGTTAAGAAAATTATATCTAGGTTGACTTCATTTTTTTTAGCTAAGTAAAAACTAAGCCAGCAGATACTAGTTTTATCTGCTACATGTCTTCACTAGAAATATTTTCCTCGTTAAAATTAGCATAAAATAATTCACATGATGGGCAGGTGTGGCAGTGCATGCCTGTAAGTCCAGCACTCAGAGGCTAAAGCAGGAGGATTGCTGCAACTTCAAAGCCAACCTGTGTTACATAGTGAAACCTTACCTCAAAAAAACAAAACAAAAGAATTCACATGAAGTTTAACTTTCAGAATTTTTTTTATGGTGGGAGTTGCAATAGTAGGTTGTTACCTTGTACATACATGAAAACTAATGAACAGGGTAAAATTTGCTACTGTGAAAGAGCTAGATCATACAAATTAAAGACCAAAACAGTTTGTGATAAGGTAGTACTTTTGCAGGTAAGAGTAGTTAAAGTCTGGGTTTAAGTAGGCCCAGTCTGAAGTCATGGGAGAGAACTCAGAAGAATACTACCTTTATACCACACACATGAGGGGTTAAAGGTAAGTAAAAATATGGGGTTAAGAGTTTAAAGGGGGCTAGATTTTACTGAAAGATTAATGTAACAAGTAGCAGAAAGTAAGAGTAGACTAGATAGAATCATTAAGGTGAATCTAAAGTTAGAAGAGTTTGAATTTATAAAGTACTATAAAACTTATAAAACTATTATGGATATTTAGTTGGGGGTTCTTCTTCCTTAAGATTTCTGAGCATTCACCTGTTTTAAAGTTTTATCACTATAGAGAAAGTAAATAAGTGAAAAGTTTTTAAACCAAGATTCTGGTTGTAGTAAAGTTACTGCTGTTACAATTACTATTACATTGTCAGATCAATCTTTTTAATGGGGCTAATTACAGTGTCACCTTTTTATTTCATTACTTTCATATTTTGATAAAGCATGTCACAATTTTAAAGAAACAATCAAAATCCAGCTAATCTCAGTTTAGCATTTGTCTGTATTTAGAATTTGGCAAAATCTTTGGCTTTCTGTCTTTTTGAGACAGAGTCTCACTATGCAATTCAGGCTAGCCTTGAATTCACTTTGTAACCCAGGCTGGTCTTGAACTCAATGCAATCCTCCTCCCTCAGCCTCCAGAGTGCTGAGATTACAGTTTTGCACCATCATAGGCAGCTGGAATCTTTAGCTTTTAAGAGGAAAATTTACACTGAAATATTAATACAGTATTGTGTTTGAACATGTGACTGTTAATAGTCATTTTGTTAGCTTTTTTTTTGTACTTCAAACTAAACGTTTAAGGAAATGTTGAGAGAAACTCTGCAGATTCATCTTTCTAAAGATACAACAGTGTTGCTCATTTTAACAACTTGACACCCTTAGCATAGTCAGCGGTGTGAAGTACTGAAGATTAAGCAGTCAGACACTTTATGTTATTACTGACCCTGAGATATGCATAGATATGGAAACTGAGACTTACAATAGAATTCACCCCAGCTCTTTCCAACATTATACAAGCAATAAATGGTTGGGCCAAGATCAAATCTAGATTGATTGCCCTTTTCTTTTAGAACAGAAAAATTGTCATTTGTGTCTAAATCTTAGGAATGACAATTAATAATACATAGTACTTTAACTGTTGCTCCTCCCTGACATAAATTTGCATACTTTCTATAAGTGCATTCTGCAGTTGATCTAGCTACAAGAACTGTTTCTTTCTGTTGACATTGGAAATAGAGATTTAGCTTTATTTCTTGCTGTTTACTGTGATCTATCCTAGTGCCCTCTTATTTGAACCCCTGCAATTTCTCACTACCTGACTAGCTTTCCTTCTAATTCTGCCTACTTCCTGTGGAAATTTTAAAATTTGGAGCCTGTTGCACTTTGTCAAAACCCTCACAGAGGGCCGGGGATTTAGCTCAGCAGCATAAGCACCTGCCTGGCAAGTGCAAGGTCGTAAGTTTGATCTCTGGTACAAAACAAAACAAAGCAAAGCAAAACAAAATCCTCACAGAAGCCATTGTGAATTCTTGGTTTCCTAGACCTAGCAAGGTGGAGGTTAAATCTTACTCTTTACCTCTTACTACCATAGAAAAGAACCTGGGTCTGAAATTCAACCCATCTATTTTTTTTCTGGCTATCATCAGAGTGCCTGCTATATACTAGGCCCTGTATCTAGAATTAAAAAATAAAGATTGAAAAACCCCTGAAGAGCCTCAAAGTCTACAGTGAAAATTGATAGATAAGTAAACTATAATACATTATGAAAATAGTATAATAGCTATCAGTTATTGCTCAGTGCCAGACACAGTACTGTTACACTTCTGTTACATATTTCTTTAATACTTGCAATGGTCTTTTGAAGAAGATAGATAAATATGATAAAATTCAAGTTCTGGGGATTAAATGTCTCCCCATAGTCATATACGAGTCAGTGACTGAGGTGGGATTTCTTTTTAGTTCAGGCCATATGATTCCTAGTCCATGTACTGCAAGCCCAACTACTATATGCTATATTGCCTTTTTGGAAGTACACAGGTATAAGAGTCTAACAACATCTGGGCTGATTTTTGAAAAATGAAAAGTTTTTCAGGCATATTGAACATGTGGAACTTTTATGTCAGAAACATGAAACAAAGTTATACGTTCCAGGAATTAGTAGTAAACCACCTATCATTGTAGCATAGTATTTTCTTAAGCTGCTGATGTCTAAAAGCACATAGTTTACATGCAGGAAAGGGACATAAAAGAAAGTAAATATTCTGGTTTAGAAGCCAACTTGGCAAATAAATCTTTTGATTCAACCAGATCTGCGAGTTAAATGGACTTTTCTGAGTCGTTTGGAGCCTTGTTATCATAGCAGTATTGTTTTATGGGAAAATGAATGCTGATCAATTAATTTGAAAATGCTTTTGTAATACAGATATATTTGCACTTATTTTTAATTATAATGGGATGGTTGTAGTACTGTGGATATTCTAGGAATAAATTTATTCCAAAGGATAATTCACTTACACTAAAAATCAAAGCCAGGTATGGTGGCACAAGCCTGTGATTCTAGCAATTGGGAGGCTGAGGCAGGAAGATTGCTGCAAGTTTGAGGCTTGCATTGGCAGCATAGTTCATTGAAGGCCAGCCTGCACTGCATAGTGAGACCCTGTCGAGAGAGAGAGAGAGAGAGAGAGAGAGAGAGAGAGAGATTGAGAGATTGATTGATTCTCTGTTAAACAGCTTTGCTAAATGTTGTCTTAATAATTTTAATGTGTTTTTTGTTCTCACAATTGCATAAAAGTAGTCTAACTCCATTTGCTTAGTATTTTTTCTGTTCTCTACAGCAAATTGTATTCTATATAAAGTCCTAGCTTATTCTGTATAATTTTTCTATATTTTTATTGTTTTCTGTGTGGGAGCTACTAAGCCAGATGTGAATTCTTTAGATAATTATTTGAATCTTCATAATTATCCTGTAAGAATTATTAGTCATTCCCATTCGATAGTCTCAGAGAAACCAAATAATTTTTCTCAAGTCATATAACAAGTAAGTGGCAGAAACTGGAATTCAAGACCAGGAGTATCTATGTATGCATGTATTTATGTATGTTTAAGTTTTTTTGAAGCCAGGCCTCACTATAGTTCAGGCTGACTTTGATCTCATGGCAGTCCTGCTGCCTCAGCCTTATTGGCATGTAATAACCTTTAAGGCATTTTTATTATTTAATATCCTTGTCACAGTTAAGATTAAGCAAATTTACAAATGTTACAAAATAGCAAAGTACAATTTTATAAGAAAAACAACTGAGAAATATAATATAGAACCAAAAATAAGACCAATAAAAAATTGTATGCCTATATATTTCCTGTAAGTGGGCCACATACTTGGCTCTAAGGTTTTCAGCATCCAGTACAATACAAAATGGAAAACCTAGTCTAACACTTCAGAGTGCCTATATGATAAAAACAGGCCAATTAGCTAGAACAGTTGCTGTTCTAGTGAAAACTAAACAGCAGCCAGGCATGGTGGTGCTAATACACATCCATTGTGCCAGCTATCAGAGAGGCTGAGGCAGGAGAATTTCAAATTCAAGGGCAGCCTAGACAACTTAGTAAGACCCCCATCTCAAAATAAAAAGGGCCAGAGATGCACCTTATTGCTGCAGCACTTGGCCTGGCATGTTCAGCCCCCTGAGTTCAATTCCCAGTACTATCAAAAACAAAACAAAACATTGTCTCTATTGCTTCTTCATAAAGGAAACTTAGTTTGAGATTTTTAAAATTAATATTCTTTAATAGAGTAAATTTATAATCATAAAAATTGAAACCTTAAAGGCAAATTTAAAACAAATCATTTAGAGGAGTAGGACACAAAAAGTCACAGTGTTACAAGGTTGTAGCTCAGTAAATCATTACAAAGTAACATTCTGTGATAATTATAACCCAGTCCAGAAAAACAGATCCCAACCATTATTCTCCCTACTGTAGAAAAGTAACCATGGTATTGATTTATAATAGTTTAAGCTTTTGAACTTTTATATATAAATTACTTCTTGTAGTCTATATTCTGTGTCAGCATTGTAAAATTTTACTCTATCATTTTAAAATCAGCTGTAGGTTATTCATTTTCTTTGCCTTATCATTTTCCTTTGTATAAATATATCATTGTTTATTCTGTTGATGGATATTTATATTATTTCCAGTTTTGTCTTTAAGAACATTGCTAAAGTTGTTATGCACATTTACACTTGCATGAGCAGTGAAGAAAGTTCCTAGTGTTCTACATTCTCACTGACATGTGGAATTACCAGTCTTCTCAGTTTTAGCCGTTCTGTGGGTATGCAGAGATTTCTCTGTCTGTCTTTAATGTGTCATGGTTTTAATTTGTGTTTCCCTGATTACTGAACACTTTCCTCCAGCATCTAGAACAATGCTAACATGGTAGTAGGTACTTAGTGAAATTTGTTATAGCAACTAAGTGATGTTTATGACTTGTACATAAGGTGTATTTAAACTGAGATAGAAATTCTGTGAAGAAACTTCTTGATTTGCAAACATCTATGAAAAGAACATTCCAGACAGAAGAAACAACTGGCTCAAAGACTCCAGGAGAAAATGAGGAGGGCTTTTAAGAAACCACACTAGTGTAACCTGTCTTTATCCTCTTCTCACAGCAGCAGGATGCCTTGGGGGCCATGGTCCTTGGCACTTGGGGATGGAAGACCCAGGGCAGAAACCAGGTAGAAAGAAACATAGACAGGGCCACCCCTCCTAAGCCACAGGCCACTAGCAGGACTAGAAGGTTCCTTTTTGTATGAGTTAACTTTTTGCTTTCCAAATAAATTTGAAAACCTCAGGTGAAAGAAAAAAAAAAAGATTACTTTAACATTCATCATCATTTATTGAAGAATACTGGATGTGAGAAATAACTTAGGAGAAACGAGCCAGACCTGGTAGCACAGTAATCCCAGCACTGTGAAGAGACTGAGGCAAGAGGATTGCCATGAGTTCAGGGCCATCTTAAACTAGGTACTGAGTTCAAGCCTGATATACGTAGCAAGACCCTGTCTTAGGGGAAAAAAAAAAAAAGAGGAATGGTCTGACCTGCTTCTGAACATTACTGAGACGCCCTTTTCTTAAGAAATGAGAGAAATGTAAACTCTTCAGGACCAAGCTGGCATCCAAAAAAAGAAGAGCACCTACTGCTATAATATACTATAAACAACACACAAGTCAGGTAAATAAACTGTCATTCTAGAAATAATCATTGTATTGACTTCCAGTACCCAATGTTCCTCTGCCATCCTGTTAGGCAATTTTTTAAGTTAAACATCAACAGGAATCCTCTTTTATTGTTACTGTTACCTAAGTAGTCAATTAACTATTTGACTAAATAAATCTAAATAAAATCTGAACTGAATATTGGCTTAGAATAATGTTTATATTTAAGTACTCAAATTTTTTAATGCTCAAAAATTTGCCTATATGCACTTGAGCTAAAGATTTAAAATCTCTACCAACAAGTACATTTAATGTCTTAAATGTACTTAATACATTCTTGAATATTAAAAGTACAATTAAAGTGAAATTTTTGCAAGACATGATGGTGCATAGTTATAATCCCAGAACTCAGGAGGCTGAAACAGGAGGATTACCTGAAGTTCAAGGCTAACCTGAGCTGTATAGTCAGTTCAAGGCCAGCCAGAGAAGTACATATTGAGACCATATCTCCAAAAAAAAAAAAGTAGAATTTTTGAAATACAGAACTTCAAGAGTTAGACTTTAGTATACTGCTTTGTATTCTTTAATTTTGTCTTATCATTTCCCAGAGCTTGAATTTTTTTTAAAAAGCTTTTAAATGCTCATTGAAATGGTGAATTGGTGTCCATATTTAAGGTAGAAAAGAATGTAATATTTGATTCTGTAGAATATGGTGGCTATTTTTCCCATTTTATTTCATACTGAATGATACTGTCTTTTGTTTTTTAACTTCATGGTATCTCTATACTGCCTATTTCTACCATTCTTCATTTTCTTTTAAAGATTGCAAAGTTCCAGGTATGTTACTAGTTTCCAGAATGGTACCCAATAGAAAAAGTGGTATTCTTAACCACAAACTGCATTGACAGCAGCAGCACATTTCTAGAGACAAAAATCAGAATCAAAAACAATATTTTCTATTTGTACTGATGGGTGCTAATGGTTGAATTGCCAAGAAAATGTTAATGTTTAAGAAAAATGTCAATGTATGGAGTTGTAGACTTTCATGTATATTTTTACAGCAGAAAAATATTGTCCCAGAATGGAAAACAAATTCCCTTAAATGTATTCTTTCTTTAGTTAGAGCATTATAAAGACACTTAAAATCCAAACTATGGTGATGCATAAAACTGAGATTTAAGACTCATAAACGTTTCAAACTAGAAGTCTTGAAATTTATCTCATTTTTCATTTGAAAAATGAAGCTGAGGGCCTGAGAGTTAAGGAACTTACTCAAAATTATGCAGCTGCTTAGCTTCTGATCTGTCACATCTCACTACTCTGCTGTAACCCTGCTGATCTACTTACCAGGCACATATTATTTTCAGTGAGAGTTTGATAGCTGCACTTGTTTGTTTGTTTGTTTGTTTGTTTTCTGAGACAAGGTCTCATTGCATAGTTTAGGCTGGCCTTCAATTCAGTGATTCTCTTTCCTCTGCCTCCTCCCATGTGGTGGGATTACAAATTGTGCCACCATGCCTAGCTCATAAAAAGCTGTTTAACTGGATTAAAAGAAATTAGTCTCTAAAATGAGCACTCAATATCTAGTTATTAAAATTCCACTCTTAGGGGCCAGGGATGTAGTTCAGCGGCACAGTGCCTGACTCACAAGTACAAGGCTGTGAGTTCAAACTCAGTACCAAAAAATACAATACAACACAATACAATTCCACTCTTACCTTACTTGGTGGGGATTGAAACTAGGGTCTTCACACAGCTACATCCCTGACCCTTTTTTATTTTATATTTTGAAGCAAGGTCTTCAGGCTGGCCCTGAATGTGTGATTCTCCTGCCTCAGCCTCCCAGAGTGCTGGGATTACAGGAGTGCACTACCACCTGGCTGACTTTACATCGCTTATCTTTGCTTGAGCAGTGTCTGGGCTTCCATTCCACCCAAGACTGGGGAATTGTGTGATTTGTCCTTGTAAGTGGTTCTTGTTTTTCCAGAGGGAGAGGGTCCTGAAATCAGAGCTTTTAAGGCCTAAATGAGTTTCTGAAAAGCAGAGGTAACTGAGATTTTTAGCCAAATTTGACATTTCAGGAAACATAAAACTAGATAAAAATAGCCAGCCCAATTCATATATGCCTATTTTATTCAAGGACATGTTAGCAAAATTAGCTTAACTGTCTAATATGGTCAATATGAAGAGTTTATAATTTATCTAGTGGCCAAACTTCTGGCAGTTTCTAATCTCCAAGGCTATGTATATTTCCATTCAGTTCTTGCTTCCAAAAAGAATACATAATATACCACATTTAAGGAAACTCTATAATAATTTCACACAATATACCTTATTTAAGAATTTTAGACCACTTCCTAGTTTTATGTTTTATTTGTATCGAGAGTATGCATCTACTTGGCATGATGACACACACCTGTAATCCTAGCTACTTGGGAGGATGAGGCAGTAGGATCAGAAGTTTGAGACAAGCATGGGCAACTCAGGGGAACGCAGTTGCAACAACAATAATAATAATAATAAAGACAGTAATAATAAAGACTGAGAATGTCACAGAAAGGCCTTTCATTTCAAGGCCCTACATTCAATCCCTGGTACTGAAAAATTTTTTTTCTTTTTAAAAGAGAGAAGGGCTCTATACAGTTATATGCATCTGCATATCACATTCCTGCTAGCTGAAGGGAGCAAGGGTAGGAAGAGTTGTTAATAAAAATATGTGCTTCTAGTAGTGGTAATTTAATTAAGGCACAAGTTGATTCATCATGGCATGAAGAAAAGATAGGTCTGGTGGGAAAGAGGTAATGTGAGATTATTAAATGATTTATTAAAAAAAAGTAAAAAATGAGGAGAAAGGCATTAGAACCTAGAAAAAGTAAAGAAGGCTCTTCAGAATATTAACTAAGATAAGCTGTACTTTCCAAAAGATTTGTTAGGGTATCTGTAAGATAAAATCAGGGTGAGTGGCCAATTTTTTTTTTTTTTAATTTAAAAGAGAACAAAACAAAAGGGGGCAGCACAGAGCAGATCAGAACAGGACAACATAGGCAACACAGCACTCCACATCAAGTCAACTGGACATCAACAGTATCCAATACCACATCTCTCACTCTGCCATAGTTGAGCACAGCCTCAACCACAACAATATCAAACATAACACAATAGTACAAAGCCATGCATATAGTGAAAGAATTCCAGGGCTTTCTGAACCGAACAACAGAAAATGATCAATGGGTACTATAATACCTCATTTTTGATAAAAAAGAAAAAAATTTGTTTGAACTATCACACATATTCAAATTCCAACAAGACACAATGTGGCAGACAGAACCAACGGTAATAGAACAAAAAAAAAGCATGGTAGGACTTCTAAGAAGGATAATATTAAATCAGCAATAGCTGTCATAATGTTTTCTTCAAAACAGCTGTTCATATCATCACGTATGATATAGTCAAACAAAACAGGATAACACCATTCCAACTGATGATTTAAAACTTTGAAAGACTTCGAAGCTATGAGA